>CAUYRT010042082.1:0-23905 GCA_963574885.1 Lepilemur ruficaudatus
ACCTCACACTCCTGGGCTCAAGCGATCCTTCTGCCTCAGCCTCCTGAGTAGCTGGGACTACAGGCATGCGCCACCATGCCTGGCTAATTTTTTCTATATATTTTAGTTGGCCAATTAATTTCTTTCTATTTTTAGTAGAGATGGGGTCTCACTCTTGCTCAGACTGGTTTTGAACTTCTGACTTTGAGCGATCCTCCGGCCTCGACCTCCCAGAGTGCTAGGATTATAGGCGTGAGCCACTGCACCTGGCCCGATTTTCTTTTTAAAAGTCGTTTTATTTATTCTTAAGGACCCAAATGCATGAATATATTCTCCTTAGGAAGGAAAAACAAAAACCAGACCATTCTGTGAAGTTAGAGCCCTCCAAGCTCCCTCTAAGTAGCCGGCCCCTCTCCCTGAGACTACTACCTGGGTTTATTTTCTTCCAGGCATTTAAGTGCTTTTACACCCATAACCACGTGTCTGCAAATTCCGTCTGAATTCATAGAACGGCTTCTTGTTTTATGGGTTTTGTGAACGAGCACGGCACGGCATGCACTGACCTCTCACTTCTCACGCCCTACGTGCTGTTGAGACGTCTCCGCGTTGGCACCCACAGGTGGGACGTTCCTTTGAACTGGTCGCCCAGCGCGTGAGTACACGAGAATTCACTTGTCAAGAAACACTCACATTGCTTCCAGTTTTCCACTATCTCAAACAAAGCTGCAATGAGCCTTCTGGTTTCTGTCTCCTCGTGCTCACGAGGCAGAGTTTCTCGACAGGAGATCACAAGCATTGCAATTACAGGGTCAGAAGGCTTCGTTTTCGGTTTTCTTGGTTTTAACAGGTGTTTCTGGACAGCCGTACAACATTTGGTCTCTGTAAGCTTTTGCTTGGTGCTGGTCTTGGGGTGGGAGTGGTGGGCGCCTGGGATCTCTGGCCAGTGGGGGGCCCCACAGGTCCCCTGGCCTGGCCAGTGAGCTTTCCTGCCCGGGCTGTGGGTCATGTTAAGAAGGATGCTTTCAGCACTTCATGAAAGCACCCACAGACTGTGTCCCCTGCGGCCACCTGTCCTTCTGTCCATGCCGCTGCCAAGACCGGATCCCCTGTTTCTCCTCTCTCTGTTTCTGCTGGAATTACTCCTGACCTCAGCCCTGTCTGCTCTCCTCCGCTCCAGCCTGCCCCGTCCTGTGGCTTTCCTGCCACTCCCCTGCATGGCTACCTGGCCGCGGGTTCTTCCCATTCTGAGTCTCTGTGACCACCAGGGTTTTCTGTAGCAGACAGCCCCTGGGTCTGGGTACCTCGAGTAGAAGAGAGATGCCTTGGAGGGAAGGTAGGGGGCACCGTGGAAGGAGAGGTGGGCTCAGAAACAGGCAGGAGCCAGGGAGGCTGGTATTTTGTGGGGATATTTATTTGCCAAGGAGGCAGAGCTAGCTGAGAGCTATGGAGCCCAAAACTATGCATCCCGTCCCCATGTCAACTGTAAACTGACATTAAAAATTACACCAAACCATGAAACAAGAAACTCACATTCGTGTTGAAATGAAAATAGCTGCATTCTAACTTTCTGATTGCAATATTCAGGGTGTGTTTATCCAGGTGGACCTTTCCAAGGTTTTGGGGGGGTTGCTGGTACCCCAAGCTGATCCACCATTGCGGAGCTTTGTATATATGTACCAGCATCCTGGAACTTGGTGAGAGGCCGGGTACCCACGCCTCCCCACACATTCCCACCCCCGGCAGAAGCCAAGAGGGACACAATAGCCAGGGTGTGGGCAGGACAGTAAAGCCAGGGTGCTGTGGCAGCCCCAGGTATGCCCAGGGGCAGAGGTGGGGGCCAGGGTCTGAGCCGCTGCCATGTTTCCCAGGGGGTGGCCTGGTGGTGTGCCTGCCACCAGCCTCCCTGGCTCCTGCTTGTTTTCTGAGCCCGCCTCTCCTTCCATGGTGCCACCCAACATCCCTCCCAGGCATCCCTCTTCTATTCGAGGTACCCAGACCCAGGGGCTCCCTGCTACAGAAAAGCCTGGTGGTCACGGAGACTCAGAGTGGGAAGAGACCGCGGCCACGTAGCCATGCAGGGGGGGCGGCGAGAGAGCCACGGGGAGGGGCAAGCTGGAGCAGAGGAGAGCAGACAGGGCTGAGGTCAGGAGTAATTCCAGCAGAAACAGGGGATCCGGTCTTGGCAGTGGCATGGACAGAAGGACAGGTGGCCACGGGGGACACAGTCTGGGTGCTTTCATGAAATGCTGAGAGCATCCTTTTTAAAACGACACCCTGAGCAGAGTCCCTAAAAGGAGCAGTTGTGAATGCCAGCAGAGACCCACTGTCCAGCCAGAGACCCTGAGTGACTTGGAGCTGGGCAGAAGGACGGTCCATCCCTCCAGCGAGTTTCCCTCCAGGTCACAAGCTGCACAACCAAATCCCCCTACTTGGGGACTTTGCACTCATCCTATTGAAATTAGAAATTTCATCCCATTTTTATCAAGAACTGGAAATGGGGTAATAAAGTCACACCAATGAACAGCCCAGTGCAACGCGGAAATGTAATAAAAGGTGAGAGGAATGAAGGGTGGAACTTCCAGCCACTCCGCGCCGATGCGGCTCGTGAGAAATAAAAGTAATTATCACCTGCCCAGCCTGGCCGGCCCGTTCCTCGTGCGCGGAAGAAAGCCGCTCCAGAACTTTATTTCCTGTACTGAATGTCGATAATTGGATGTATTTATAAGTCTCCCTGGAAGAAAACAGCTTGTGATTTCGAGATGAGAAAACAGTCTTCCAAACAGTGAAAAACAACACAGTCCCCATTTTCACACACACACAAAGAGCTTGTTTCCTTCAAGGTTTTCCAGGTGCCGTCGGAATGATTTGCCGCCCCGAAGCCACCGTTCCATTTCTCATCTTGAATTGCCTCGTAGACCCCGGCAAAGCACTCAGCGGGGACCACTTCCTTGGAACCCGTAACGGGGGATTCCTTGGGAAGTCCCCGCGGCTCTACCCATCTCTTCCCTGCGGGCAGGTGGGTGCCCAGGTGGGCTGGGCCAGGGGTGGAGGAGCAGGAGGAGTAGAGGGTGAGGTGGGTCCCCTGAGGGGCTGACGGCTGGGGTGTGGCCTTGGAGGGAGGGGTGGGAGAGGTGTGGCTATCACTGTGGCCCCCCTACAGGGTGAAAGCTGCCCTCCTGAGCTCCTGCCTGAGGGATGGGCTCAGTCTCACTGCTCCGTGTTCAAAATCCTTTGGTGTCCCCCAACTAGCAAGGAGAAGTAGCAGCATGCAGCCCTGCTCTGCAGCGCCCCCAGGTGGTGGGCTCCTCAGGGACAATGCGGAGGCTCCTCTTCGTCCTCTGGCCACCCCTCCATACCCCATCCAAAGTTCCTCCAGGACAGGGGCTGGGCTCCTAGCCCTCACAGCATGGGTGACAGCTCAGCAGCTGGGGCAGAGCCATTGTTCAGGTCACCTCAAGCTTGGTGCCACAGAGCCTTCTGGCAGACCAGGGTCCTCGATAACACCGTAGAAGATGGATGGGCCCATGCCACGGGTCTTCCAGGGGACACCCTGCGTAGCCCCAAGGGTGGTTCATGAGTCAGAACCTGGCAGGTCACCATGTCTGGGCCTGCCAACTCTAGGCAGCCAGCCTTCAGCAGTGTCCTCAGTGATGGCTAGACTGAGGCAGGCAGGCAGAGCAGGGAAACCTGGCTGGACTCAGTGTCCCAGGGACAAAGGCGTAGTCTTCCCAGGATGGAGCTTCCTGCGCAGGTCTCTGGCAGGGGGGATGGCGGGCTCTTCTGCTGAGTATGATGCTCTGGTGACCCAGCTGATGGGGTACAGGCACTGCCCAGCCACCTGTAGGGCACTACTACTGGGAGACTGTTTCCGCCAAGAGACTGTGACCTCGGAGGCAATGCTGCGTGAGGCCCGAGCGTGCCGCCTGGAGCACTGTCCTGCGGCTGATTTACACACTCTCACTGTGACTCTCTAAATCAATCTTTCTCCAATTGCCTCCTGGCTCCTAGCGGCTCCTGGGCCTGCCCTGCATGAGTAACTGTGCAAGCTGCTCCCTCACCCTGGGCGGCTTCTCCTGGAGCTCCTGCTAGAGCCTCTGACAGGTAGGGACAGGGGTGGGGGGGCAGCACGCTGCACCAGGCTTACAGAACCGCGGCAGGGCAGGCCTGGGTGGGCAGCAGTCGTGGGCAATGCCTCTATTCCTGCCCACAAACCAGTGACTCCACTCAGTTGGTGGGTGCCTTCCCCCACTGCTACTTTGTGAATGTTTAGGATAACTACTTCTTTTTCATATTAACAAACAGAGCTGGCAGTTGGCTTAACTTTGACATATTTTATTGTCAAAAGAAATGGTGGAAGCGGGTGCAGTTAGCTGGGGGACAGGTTTTCCTTCCACGAAGGAGCGTGAAAAGCTCATTCTGTTCACCCTTTGTTATTTTTCAAAAGTGTCCCTTTTTAGGGATTTGAGCATCTTCGGCTGAAGGCGGAGCTACTGCTTAAGAGGGGTCCAAGATCTCAGGGCCCCTGGGCGAGGCAGTGGGTTGTGGCCCCTCGTGCCCCTGCTCTCCTCCCTGGAAACTGGCAAGAGGGTGGAGAGACGCTTTTGGGTCTTGTCTTCATGTCAGGGACCCCTGAGAAGCCACTTCCAGCTGTGGGACAGCTGGGGGCTGCGGTCAGGAGCCCCGTGGGCCTGTGCTGGGCCCTAACTCTTGTCCACACACATCAGTACACCTTCGTGTGGTCCAGGATCCCAGGATCATCTTTTCCTGCCAGCCCTAGACCCCCTTCCCTCACAGAGTCAGCATGGGTCACTCCTCAGGGGTGCGACTGCATGAGCGTGGCCCCTGTGTGAGCTCTGGCATGCTATCCACCTCCCTGGGCCTCAGTGTCCCCGTCTGTAAAATGACATTAGGGATAGTCTCTGACTACCGAGCTGCTGTGAGATTTCTCTGCGCTAACGTTTGCAAAGCATTCGGGCCAGTGCTAGTAAGTGCCCAGTACCTGTTGGCAGTAGGGAGGGCAGCCTATGCTTCCTGATCTCCTCCTGCCCCCTTCTTGGTAGGACTCTGCACCCAACACCAGTGCCCAGCTGGGCAGAGGGGCAAGCCCTCCGGTAGACCCTCCCTCCTGAACCCCTCTCCACTGTGCACACTCCTCCCCGGCCTCCCTCCAGGTTCGTCTCCATTTTGTCATTGAGGGAACTTGGAAAAGGTCCTACCTAACTCAGCCACCCTGATTCAAGGCCCTACAGGGGCTGCCCCTCTCTCCCTCTCCTGGGCGCTGAACGTTTGGTTCCTCCAACGGCCCCAGGCCTTTGTTCGAGCCCTTTCTCTTCTTCAGCAACAGTGGTCACCTCTGCCCCACCCTGGCCTGGGTCAGTATCCTCCCTCCCCTCCTCCCCCATGATTTCTTTATTCCTGCGAGTTCTCCCCCTGCGGGCTGGGCCTCCAGGTCCCGGGCTGAACCAAAACCAATGGCCACTGCTTCAAACTCGCATTCCCGCCCCGGAAAGGCCCCGGATGCTGCCCCTGCCCCACCAGCACCGCAGCCCGAGGCCCGGCGAAGGTCCCCGCTCCTCCCCGGGGCTCCGCCCCACTCGTCCGGCCGGACTTAGCGCTGGAAGGGGCGTGGCAGGAATCCCGGCCCCGCCCCTGCCCCGCCCCCAGCCCTTAAGGGTACCGGGCCCCGCTCAGCTGACGCCGCAGTCCACGTGACCCTCGCACAGGGTGAACATGGCGGCGGCCGCCGGGTGAGTGCTGCTCCGGTCCCCGGCTCCCTCCGGCGCGCGGAGAGCGGCCCTGGGCGATCGGCGGACAGCGGGCGACAGCCCCCAGCCGGGCTCGCCGAGTGGCCGCGGGGCGCCGGCTCTTCGCTCCGATCGGGTCGGCGCTGGTGACCGCAGCTCTGGTTCACCCGCCCGCTGCCCGCCGGCCCTGGGGGCCGCCTTGAGGCTCTGGCCCCAGCCCCGCGCGTGTGCGGCCCCGCGGTGCGCGGCCGAGGTGGGGGATCGGGTCGACTCGCGTGTTCACTGCCGCGATCCTCAGATGGGAGGGTGGCGTTGCAGGGGCCCCGGGCATCCGGGCGCTTCCCAGAGGAGGCGGTGTTTAAGACGGGCTTGGAATCTCCTTCTTCCCCCCCCGCAAGGCACTTCTCACTTCATTGAGGGTCCCGGATGTCACCTTCTCAGAGAATCCTTCCCTGACCCCCTGTGACACTTTTTGTAGTCCTTATTTCCAGCTGACAAACTCTGTGAAGCATTCATACCTGTTGATGGTCTTCTCTCCGTGTGGAATGCAAGGGCAGGGCCCTTCGCTGGTTCGCACGGGACCTCACTGCCCCAGTGCCTTGCACACAGTAGGTGCTCCCTCATTTGGCTGAGTGGAAGAAGGGTGAGTGGTCCTAGTGGGAGGAACTGCGGGCAGCTGGGCTCACTGAAGCGTTGGGGAGAATGTCCCAGATGAGGAAGCATCTGAACAAAGGTTAAGAGACAAAGGTTGAGAGTTCAAAGTGTTTTGGGGACAGAGAGTAAGGCACGTTCCAGGGCGAAAGGGCTTGCTGCCTCAGGTGGCCTCTCCTGACTTGTCCTGAGGCTCTGGAAGGGTTTTAATCTAGTTTTTTAAAAGCTCACTCCCCAGGGCTATGTGTGAGTTCAGTGTGTAGGGGTGGTGTAGGCTTGGCGGTGCAGCAAGCTGGGAGAGGCAGGGATTGGAGGGGGCAGTGCCCCAGATGCCAGGTTGGGAACTGAGATCGGAATGGGGGAACTAGTGGACTGAATGCATCTCTCTTTTTGGGAGGTGGGGAGAATAGCAACAGAAAGTGGGTTCTCAGTTGGCCTCCAAGGTTGGGGGAACTTAGAACATGTAAATCAAACGTTTAGTGGGCACCTGCTATGCTCCAGGAATGCAAGAATGGCACGGGACCTACCTGAGGTGCTCATAGGCCACTGGGGCAGACAGACACATGGAACTCATTGTCACCCTTCTCTTTGTGTCTGGTCTTGGTGTGTGCAAAGGAGGGGCACGGACTCTGAGCTCAGGGGAGAGTGTGGGAAGGCATCACTCCCCGGATGACTTTTGTGCTAGTCCTTAAGCAATGAGACACCCTTCAGGTAGAGAACTGTGCATATAGAGATGGGTATCAGGGAACTCAGGGTCAGAGCCTTGAACCTAGCCCGGGACCCTCTTAAAGAGCAGAGTGAGCAGGCTGGTGCCCAGCCATGGGTGCGCCGTATCTATGTCTGGGTGGGGCAGGTGGTCACGGGGAGTTCCAGGGGCTGTGTTTGGGTTCAGGGCTCCAAGATGGCCTGAGGTCTGTTGCTGTCCTGAAGATACAGAGGAGCCCAGCTGGTGACTGGCTAGATCTGGGAGGGAGGGCTCTTCCAGCAGAGCTGATTTTCTGGGCCACTGTGCCGGGTGGGTGAGGCGGGTAAAACAGGTTTTAGAGAGGTGTGCTGTGGCAAGGGTGCAAGGAGCTTCCAGAGCTTGACAGGGCCTCCTTGAGAAAAGCCATCCCAGTCTGGTATGGAGCTGCCCTGTGGACTCTTTGAGCCCAAAGTTGAGCCCGGCAGCTTCCTTAAGGGGAGGAGGATTGAATGTATTTCCAGCAAATCATGGCTTCTGACTTTACCCACAGGACAGATCAGAGTGTGAGGCGTAATGAAGCATCACACCAGCAAGTCATGGCCATGGGCTCCTCGGGAGCTGGATTTGGCTGCCTACAGAGTCCTACCAGATCCTTGCACAGGGGAGGCCCATGAAAGTTCCAGGGGACTGGGGTATGCCCCATATGGTTTGGGGAGCGGTGGAAGCCCTAAGCTAGCATCTCAGATTCAATTAGAAGCTCCAGATGCTCCTCTGGGGAGTGTTTCCAGGTTGATCCTGCTCTGTCCTGCCAGCCTGGGCATGGGCTTCAGGTTGAGACAGAGTGTCTGCTCTGACGTCACCTCCCATACCCCATGGAGAGGGCCCCCTATCCCATAGCACTTGGTGGGAGGTAGCCCTGTCTTCTCCTTGGCTCCAGCCAGACCTGTCTGCATGTGCCGCCCCCCCACATGGCTTTCTCCATTCTCTTCTTCCCTTGCCTACTGACCTGCTGGCCCTGGAATGCCCTTCCCCTCTGACATGATTGCCCCCATGCTTGCAAGCCCAGTTAAGATGGTTCCTTCTCCCAGAAGTTCCTGATCTCCCAGTCAAGGCTTCCTTCTGAGAACACCAGAGAATCCTGGATTCCCCCCCTGGGGAAACACATGCTTGTCTGTGTCTGCCCATCCTGGTTGGGTGAGGGGCTGCTTCCCTTCACGCCTCTCCTGGCATCCTTGGAGCCCAGGGACCCCTTCAGTTTGTATCCCCAGGGCAGTCTGTGGCATCCCTGTGATTGGTGCTTAGTGAAATGAAAGGGGGATTTATTAAAAATTAGTCCTGCTTTCCTGGGAGACTCTCAGTGCTTAAGGAAAGGAATTGTGATTGGGAAGGGGACCGAATTCTGAGGGGTAGGATGAAGAAATATCTTTAACTGAGTGGCTCTCAGGAGCCGTTGCAGAGCCAGCAAGAAGCAGCAGGTGAGCTGCCCTGGGTGTGCCCCTCTTGGGTCATAGGTCACGCTGGAGTCAGCATTCTTCTGGAGGGAAAATGTCTGCAGGAGTCATGTTCTGGGTCAAAAGCCCATCCCCACCCTGATGTGAATCTTGTGCTCCTGGTGCAGAGGCCTCAGGCTGACCCTGGGGCCGGGGTAGGGTGGGTGGCGGGAGGGGGGCTGGCCACTGAGTGCACCTTTGCCTTCATGGCCCTTCCCAGGCCTGGTCCTGACTGCACACAGCCCTCTCGTGGTCCCCACGTGTGCTTGGCCCCCTGACCCTTCTCAGGAGCAAGAGATGTGGGGTGGGGCGTGCTGAGCAGCTGCCTCGAGGCCCTCTCCAGCCGTGGCGACCCAGTGGGCTGCCCGGCTGGCCTTGGCTGGCCTCTCTTGCCAGGAGCTTCACAGCATGGCCCCATCCAAAAGTGGCTCCGCGTTCTGGAGCAGGGCTTGTCATCGTCTGTGCTGTGGACCCCGTGGGCATCGGTGAAATGTAGGCACCATTGTCAGTGTAATGGTTTCAAATCCATGCAATAGATACAGAAGATTATAAAGAAAACCATTTATATGGAAATATGTTTACCAAAATGTTAAATAAATTTGTGATACAGTCGTATATGTATCTTTATTAGTGTACTGAGTAATAAAAGCTAGCAGATCTACTAACTGCCTTAATTGTGAAGTAGTGATGAGCAAAAGTGATATTTTGAGATACTGCAACAGCAATCATGTGATATGAAAATAACTGACTTTTGTTGCTGACAGATTCGCACGCACTGTGAATGCTGAGTGGTTAGTTAATAATTGAAGAAAATGTAGATTTGAATTAGAGGTTGGAGAAAATATAGGTGTAACTTTTTCTCATTTTTCTCAAATAGATGGGGCCCCTGAATTCTATGCATGAATCCCCAGGGACCTGAGGTCCTAGGTGAGAACCCCGCAGGTGGCCACTGAGGAGAAAGGAGAGGGTGGCTCGGTGTGGATATGGGGGCACAGGATGTGTGGACAGGGACACGTCGCAGGGATAGTGTTGCCACGCCCTTTCTGGGGACTAGTCCCATTCTTGGTCACTCTGCTCTTGGCCCTGGGGCTGCTTACTGGGTCTTGGTGGTTGCCTGGGGGAGGGCTGGCGCTGGGGGCCAGAGGCTTATTCTGTGGGTCTCCTGGAGGCCCTGGAGCTGCTGGTCCCCCAGCCCCTGCCATTCCTCCCCTTCCTGCCTGCGCCCTCGTCTGCCTGCAGTAAAGCGTGCCTTGTTTGCCCTGGGACTTGAGGGTGACATGGCTTTTGCCTTTAAAATTCCCGGTGCCAGTTAACAAAAGCTCTAGCAGAAACCAGTTGGAGATGTTTTATTGGTGCTGCTTTTGCTGAATCCGCAGGAAGAAGTCATCCACGTTGGCTCTGGGCCTGACAGCCTCTCTGGGGGTTTGGTTTATGCCATTAGAAATCAAAGGGCATGTCTCTATAAACCTTGATTCTGGGGCTGTCCTGCAGTAATAAATGACTGTAGCAAGTTGCCCTGCCTGGTGGCTCCAGCTGAGCTGCCCTCCTCATGCTCGGAGCCCAGGACAGAGGGGTTCTGTCTGGCACAGCCCCACGAAGGAGTAAGAATGGTGGTAGAATTTCTTCCCAGGTGCAGCTGATCGCTCAAGAAGTGGGTGGCTTATCAGGTTTTCTGTCTTGATCTGAGCAGCCTGGCCCTGGGGCCAGGAGAACACAGTCTGGGTGCCCTGGGAGAATTAGGCCTCTTCAGAAGGTTCTGGACAAGAGGAGGCCCAGCCCTTCTGAGAGCCTTACAGGTGGGGGTGGCGTCAGGTGGTGGGGAGGGCAGCCAGGCAGAGGGATTGGGAAGCAGGGGCAGATGCGGGCAGGGCTGGGCGCCTCAGGCCAGTGGCCCAGCATGGGCATTTTCAGCAAGTTCTGCTGTTGGGTGACTGGCCGAGGCCCCTTGTAGCGCTGCCATTGCTGCCGTGCTCTTGGGGAGGCTGCACACACGAGCTTCAGCCCGTGCCTCCCCCCATGCAGGGAAAGGGTGTGGGAGGCCGTGGGGGGACCCCAAGCGTGGGTGCTGTGGCTGCACTTTCAGTTCCTGATGGCGTGGCCAGCTGGGACGCAGTGGTGTTTACAAGCTGTCACCGAGTTCCCGCTGCCCTTTCATCCTTGTGGCTGAGCAAGGCAGAAAAGCGTCCCTGACTCAGAGGAAGCCCTGGCTGCTGGTGACCATCCACCCCACCCTTCCGGCAGGGGGGGATCTCTTGTCCTGTCAGCACGTGTGGGGTGTTTCTGGCCCCTCCACCCTTCCTGCCCTGCAGAGCTGATGTGGCACCTTCTGGCCTACACAGCTGTGCGCGTGGCCCACAGGTCAGCTGTGACAGGCGTCCACCCAGCAGATATTTGCTAACGCTGGCTGCGTCTCAAGCAGGGTGCTGGGGACAGCAGGGAGCAGCGCAGAAATGGAGCTGTGTCTCACCGAGTCACACTCGGGGGCGGGGATGGCAACACCAACAGGCACCTGTGCACTTAGGTTAGAGGCGGCTGAGGGTTGTTGCACTCGGGGACCGGGCCCCAAGCCAAGAGTTCACTCAAGCGGCTGCTGAAGAGAGTTTAAATCAGGGACGATTTGTGACCTGTAGGCAGGTTGAGGGGACCTAGGGAAGAAGAGGAGGGAAGCCGGTTAGAACCCAGCCAGGGCTGTGCTGTGGGACAGGGCCCTGGGCGCAGGGACGCCAACAGCCCTTTAGTTCCACGGCCTGCCGGAGACGGAAACGGGGGAGTGGATTCTCTGTCCCCTTCCTCTCGTCCTGCCCCCTGATCTCTTGTGCCTCCCTTGGCTAAGCCCACCCGGAGGCCGGAGGCAGGGTTCGCGCTGTGGAGGTCGGAGGTCGGGCAGGCCAGCCCTGGGCACGGAGCGGGGTGGGTGGATGCGGAGGGCAAGCGGGAAACCCACAGCCAGTGCTAATGGAGGTCGGGGGGGGGGAGTCGCAAGTCCAAAGAGGGGAACAGGAAAGACCACCCTGAGTGGGTGGCATTGGAGCCGGGGTGTGCAGGAGGGTCTCTGCTCCTGTGTCCCGGGTGTGAGGGTCCCGTGAGAGGTGAGTGGGAGGGACCCCAGGCCTCTTCACCCCCCAGGCAGAGCCCCAGCTCTGGGCTGTCCCTGCCCTCCTTGTAACCCACTGCAGACTCGGGGGCGTGGGGTCACTGGCCTGGCAGGCTGCGGGAGGTGTGCAGAGACTGGACTGGGGAGCATGGGTGACTCTTTAGAGGACATTTACTGGAAAAGGGACAGAGAAATAGACCGCTGAAGGGATGCGGGTTGGGGAAGTGTTTTTCTTTTAAAGATGGGTGGGGTCTCTGCGTGTCCAGATGCAGAGAATGATGCTGTAGAGGAGGCATTGATACTGAACAGGTGTGAGGTGGGCAGGCCCCCACGGGTAGCGGAGAGGCCTCAGGTGGGAGCAGCTGTGGAAGGGCCCAGAGGCCCGTGGGGCTTGGAGGCGTGGGTGTTGGAAGGTGAGCTGTGTTCTCAGCGAGCCGGGAGGCCCGCAAGTCCCCTGCCCCACGGGAGCCGGCAACAGCTCTGCCTGCCTGGGTTGGCGGCTGCTGCCTGCAGGTGCGTC
Source organism: Lepilemur ruficaudatus (assembly GCA_963574885.1). Lineage (NCBI taxonomy): Eukaryota > Metazoa > Chordata > Mammalia > Primates > Lepilemuridae > Lepilemur > Lepilemur ruficaudatus. Next base: position 12,164 of record CAUYRT010042082.1, read on the forward strand.
TCCACACGGGTCCCTCTCAGTCACCCGGCAGGTACTCCCTAGACTTGGCTCAGGGTGCCCTGCGTGGGTGTGGGACCCCTGAGTTGGGCTGTGGGGTTGGTGGCTTGTGGGGAAGGTGGCAGGTGCAGGGTGCACAGGCGGGAGCCGTGTTCCCCACTGGCTCTGCCGATGGTCAGCTCCTCGAGGCGGGAGTTGAGTGTGTTTCTACAACATTGTTGGCGTCACCTGCCCGCCATCGACCCAGACCCAGCTGTCCCTTCTCCCCATGCGTGGGTCAGGTGCTCAGGGACAGCAGGGGCATGGTTGGCCGACAAGCCCCTGTGGTCCTCAGGAGCCCCAGGGCGGGGCTGTGTCCGGGTCACAGGCAGGTTGAGCTTGGGTTTGCCGCGTGCTCACGGGGGTCCCCCAGCAGGCTTGGCCCTCCAGTGGGGAGGGGACACGCCCGGGGGGTGCTGACAGAGGCCCGTGTGGCCGTGTGTGCTCATGTCTTTGCAGACCCGCATTCTGGCTGGGGAACGAAACCCTGAAGGTGCCGCTGGCGCTCTTTGCGCTGAACAGGCGGCGGCTGTGCGAGCGGCTGCGGGAGAACCCTGCGGTGCAGGCCGGCTCTGTCGTGGTCCTGCAGGGCGGGGAGGAAGCCCAGCGCTACTGCACCGACACCGGCATCCTCTTCCGCCAGGTGAGCCTGCCCTGGGCCTCCACCCCTCTCGTGTGCGCCAGGCCTCCTGCGGGTTGGCGTTAGAAACCCACCTTCTGACGGAAAGGCTGGCGTCCTTTCCTCTCACTGCCATGCCTAGAGCTGGGGCCTGACCACAGTGGGGACTCCAGAACCTCCCCGCGGGCAGGCGGGGCCTGGGGGCGAGGCCATCCTGCGTCTAGGTCAGTGGGGAGACGGAGGAGTGCCAGGGGAGCGGGTGTGGAGGGCAGGTTTGCGCAGGGCCTCCCCAGGGGCACAGATGGTTGCAGACCTTCTACCCGCAGGGTCTGGTCCCCAGCCCCACGGCAAGCCTGCAGTCCCCGGCTGCCGGAGACGCGGGGGTCTAAATGAGGCTCTTCTGACTAGTCTCGATGCTTCTTGAGGTTTAAATATTCCGTGGTTTAAAAACCGATTTCCTAAATTCGGCTGTTGGCTCCCTCACTGATGTTATGCACGGCTAATTTTAGCAGAGATCCTCCTCTACTTCGTACCTTCATGACGTTATTTTAGCTCCGTCTTTATCGCTAAACACCGAAGCCACCGGCTGCCCCGGGGGTGGGAGAGGGGAAGTCGGACGTCCCACGCGGAGGATCGCGGCACGGATATCCGGCCTGGGCGTCGGAACTCGGGGGTGTCCTCCCTGCCTGCGGGCGCTGGAGAGGCGGGGGCAGGGCCAAGTCGGGCCCTTCGTGCTGCTGGGGCCCCTGGGTCTCAGGGTGCCCCGTCGGGGGAGCTGGGCATGGCCAGGAAGGTGGGGGACGCGGGTGGGCTGGGGCACCTGCGTGAAACCCGCATCATCAGAGAGAACGCAAAGCACGGCCACCCGGCTGCACCCTGCCAAGGCCACGGGGGGCGGGGGAGGAGAGGGGAGCAGGGTGGCCTCAGCGGGAGTGGGGAGCGGCTGCTGAGGGGAAAGGGCTGTGTGGGGCTGGGGTCAGTTTCCAAGAGAAGGTGGCCCGAGCTGGCTCTCCGGGTGCCAGGGGGCAGATGCTCCGTCTGCTGCCTGGCTCACGTTCCCCTGGGTAACAAGGGCCCTTGTTCCCGCCGCAGGAGTCCTTCTTCCACTGGGCATTCGGTGTCACTGAGCCAGGCTTCTACGGCGTCATCAGTGTGGACACCGGGAAGTCGACCTTGTTCATGCCCAGGCTTCCTGTCAGCCATGCCACGTGGATGGGAAAGTAAGGAGCAGTCGGGGCGGGTCTCTGTGGCTGCTACGGGCTGGGGTGGGGGCAGGGTCGGGGCAACACAGGGCCGGGCCTGTGGGTGACGAGGAGGGGAGGAGGGGCAGGGGGGTGGGGGGCGGTGGTCCCAGCCCCTCTGTGCTAGCATCTCGCACCCTGGGCCAGGGAGGGCGTCAGAGCCGGAGCTGCAGAATGGTGGGCCTTGTTTGGAGGTGTGGTTTGTTCGTCTGCAAATTTTGGGTTCCAGGCTTTGTTAAAATGCTGGTGGCTTTGGCCCCAGTGGGCCCTTGCTCCCGCATGGCATCAGTGGGTGTGGCGTGGGCCTGCGTGTGGTGGGTTCGGGTCGGGTTGGGGAGGCCCCTTGCTGACGTGCAGGGTGTTATTTGGTGCCTGTCTCCGCACACAGGTGCGGCTCTCCGCCAGCTCTGTGTGGCAGGGTGGGGGCTGCCGTGTGCCCTCCCCACCCTCTGTGGCACCTGCTGCTCCAGGGGTCCCCAGAGGCGCCGAGGCAGAGCTGTACTTGACCAGGGAGGTCCGAGGTGATCAGAGCATCCCACTGCACGCTCGTGCCTCCCGGCGTGTCCTTTCTGCCGGGAGAGTAATTATCCTGGCTAATGTGTAAATTGCAGCCTTAGCTGCCTGGTGCCCCAGAACGCTCATTACCTGGTTGGCTGGCGGGTCTGCGGCTGGTGTGAGTGACGGGGCACCCGCTGCTGCAGGGACTGGGCTTTCCGCAGAGGGCCAGGGCCTCCCCAGACTCGCTCTGCTGCAGGCGCCAGCCCTCCCTGCCACTGGCCCTCCCGTGCAAACCCCACACCTCCGCTGTTGGCCCTGGCATGTGCCACTTCTGCTGTCTGGGGCCAGAGGTTCAGGTTCACAAACTGCTGACTGCCTGGCTCCGAGGCCGCTTGGCAGGATCCCAGCTTGGCCCTGGGCCCTCAGCCTGGCCGTGGAGACTTGGCTCTGAGCAAAGTTGGCAGCAGAGGGGAAGAGGAGGGCTCTTTCTCCTGGGGGATGGATGGGCGCTCGGGAGGAAGGGTGGAGAATGGACAGCCCCGGTCCAGCTAGCCTTGGGGTGCGCGGCTGGGCTGCCACCCGGAGGCCCTCACCTGGCTCTGTCTTCCCATCCTGTCTCCATCCCGGTTGTCCACCTTTTTCCCATTTTGGCTGAATCCTTACAGCCGCCCTGTTGTGACAGTGGGAACAGCCACGTGGTGGGGTGGCCTGTGCCGGCCCCGGTGGCCCCGTCTTGTTGGAGCTGCGATCAGGGCCGAGCTTGCCTGCCGGCTCAGTGCGGCCTCGCTGCAGAGGTCGTGGCGCTTGTGAGCGGGTCTGTCACTGATGGGCCGCGATTCCTTTCCTGGGGGGCAGTGGCGCTGCTCCTCGCGGGGCACCCCCAGGCTATGGGTGCTGTGGTGCTCCCTGTGGGGATGGTCACGCCTGTGACACTGGAACGAGGCCGTGACGATGCCAGGAGGCAGATTGTGATGTCCAGACGAGGCCACAGCTGTGTTTCTGGCCGTTGGCTGGCAGCAGGTGGAATCCGGTTCCCCCCCCCACCCCCGGCTCGACCCCCGCAGGACCTCACGGCCGCCTGTGTCGCCGTGTGACTTCTCAGGCCAGGCTGGAAAGCGCACCGTAGCTTCCACCTGGTTCTCTCTGGGACGGTCGTCCGGGGCACCCAGACTCACCCGTGCAGAGGGACCGAGCGCTCGTGTGAACAGGTCTTTGGGGGATCCCAAGCCTCAACTGCGACCTGCTGACGTCCCAGACATCACGGGGCAGGGATTAGCCATCCTCTCTGGGCTCTGTCCGAATTCCCAGCCGTAACGGTCCGTGAACAATGACAAATGGTTTTTCACTCCACTGAGTGTCGGAGTACTGTGTCACCCAGCCCTGACGAAGGGCCTAGATCTGGTCTCCGTGAGAGGATTCTCCCAGCAACCTTTCTCTACCCGAGGTGATTGCGGGAGCAGAGTTGTGGCCTCAGCTCTTCCTGCGAGTGGCCTGTCCCGGGAGGAGCTGGGGCCCCTGTGCCAAGTGGCCCTGGGCTCTGCGTGGCACCTGCGATCCTGACCTGTTAGCTGTCTCAGCCTCCCTGGGGCCCTGTCCCCAGCTCAGAGCCGCCAACACGCCCCACTGCCCAGAGAGCCAGCGCTGCAGCTGGGGCAGATGCCTCCCCCTGTGAGCTGTGGGGATGTGATGGAGGAAGACGGCTTCAGGGGGGTCTGATCAAGGCCCCACCTGGAATTTCTATGTTGGGAGGTGGAGGGGCTCTGAGTGCATCTCCTCTTCTGTCTGTCTGCGTCTTTTTATGAAGAGCTGACCCTGACGGGGAGTCTGGGGGTGCCATCCACGGGTTGAAGGTGGACATCCTTTGGGGCTGGGAGGAGGAGACTGGTCCTGCCTCGGGGACTCCACTGTCTCGTGCAAAACCTGAGCAAATCTCACCCTGTCGCCCCACACCCACCATCTGGGGAGCCAAATGGCACTTGACTTGCCAGTTTGAAACCCGGGAGCTGATTGGGCAGGGAACAGCTGTTAGCAGTTGGCTTTTCTGGGGCGTAGTCTTCAGTAATACGGGAATAATGTGCTGTGTCTCGGCCACAGCTGGGTTTCAGAGTGGCTGCTAAGAGTTCGCCTTTAGTCTCTCCCCGCTCCGCTGGGCCAGCTGTCTGTCTGGTGCAGTGCACGGGCTCGGTGACCTTGAGGGTCTAAACGGGTCTGCGGGTCGGTCTCCCCTGCTGGGGAAGGCTTGGGGTGCACGCCGGGCAGGTCAGATTCCAGCCCCACGGCTGAGAGCCGGATCCTTGTGTCCTGCAGACCTGGTCCCCCTGCTGTGGCCAACCGCAGCAGGCCGCTCCCTTCCTCTGCCCTGGGGTGAGTCCCCCTGTCCCCAACCTTCGGGAGAAAAGGCACGGCTGTGACAGGGCGGCGGCGATGGTGCCGCTTGTTTGGGGCTGGACCTGGGGAGCGGCCAGATCTGATGGCGCGTGGCTGCTTCCAGACACTCGCGGAATCGATAGGGCGCCGAGAGCGGTGCTGCTGGGATTACCTGGCCTTTGCAATCAAAACCCACCAGACTGAACGTTTGACCTTCAGCTCCTCGGCTTCCTTTTGAGTCTCTGTCTGATGGCTTTTGAAAATCCATCTGGCAGGTGCTGCGATCCGGGGTCGCCCAGGGAAACAGCACCCGGTCCGCAGGCCCCGCCGCTTCCTGCGTAAACGGTCTGTCCTGTCGACAGCGTTGCAGATGCCGAGGGCCCGTGGGCAGCCTGGCGCCGGCCTGCCCCGCGCCCCAGGCCCTGTTGGGGACAGGCGGGCGGTAGCTTCTGATTCACTGTCATCTGGAGTCTTTGCTCACAGAAGCGTGGTGCCTTTTGACGTGGGGGTGTTTCCCGCCCTTTCCTAGTGGAACGAGGCCCAGCTGACGGCTGACTTGGCTGCGGTGGGTCTGGGGTCCTCCGAGGAGGCAGGAGTTCGCCTCTGTGAGTGGGCGCCCCAGACAGCCTCGGAGCTCACGGAGGGTGGGCCAAGCGGGCCGTCCCAGAACCTTTGCAGCTGGGCTGCGTTCTGGCCCCATCCCTGGCAGAACTCCGGGCTGGAATGGGGGGAGATGGTGTGTGGGGCCTGGGGTCCGGAGGGAGGCCGGGCTCATGCTGGGGGCCCGCGTGGGCCTCGGGCTGCCCTGGGGGGCGTGGGGAGAGCAAGTTTCTCCAGGGACCTGCCCGCTGCTCCTTCTGGTATCAGTCGATGTGTGGGGTGGGGTGTCTGTGATGTGTGTGTCAGATGCATATGGGGTGTGTGGGTGTGGGGGGCACGTGTGGGGTGCGTGTGGTGTGGGTGTGTGTGATGGTGTGTGAGGGGTTTGGGGGAACAGGTGTGGGGCATTTGTGTGTGGGGCGGTTTGTGATTGTGTGCGTGTGGTGTGACGTGTATCTGGGGTGTATGTGATTGTGTGTGTGTGGTATGATGTATCTGGGGTATGACGTGTATTGGGTGTGTCTGATCATGTGTGTGGTGTGACGTGTATCTGGGGTGTGATGTGTATTTGGGGTGTATGTGATTGTGTGTGGTATGACGTGTATTTGGGGGGTGTGTGATTGCGTGTGTGGGTTTTTCATGGCCCTGTCCCCACGCCATGCACAGATCTTGTGTCGTGAGGACTGAGGTGTCCTCAGCCTCTGTGGGACCCACCCTGGCTCCCTCTGATCAGGGCGGGTGTTGGGGGGCCCTCTCTGGGTTCCTTTGGCGCCTACCCCGGGCAGTTTGGGGGTGTCCAGTCCCAGCTGCCCCAGGCCTGGCTGGCGTTTGCCGGAGTCCACAGCGGCCCGTCTGTCCCCCGTCCCTGGCGGCGCCCTCCCCTCTGTGGCCTGTCCCAGGAGACACCACCCCAGGGCCAGCGTCCTGCTCGCGGGAGCGTCTCTGGGGTCGGATGCCTGCGCTGGCTGTGGAGAGGGCTTCTTCTCTCTCTGGCGACCTAATAAAACCTCGAAATGGTAGCCGGCATCCACTGCTGCTGTGGCAAGTGCAAGGCGGTGGCAGGGGCATTGTTTGCAGCCGAAGGCAGCACCGGCCGCTGGAAATTGATGGTGACTGCTGTAATTTGGCCCTATTACTTATTCATTAACGTGCGCAGGTGGTCAGCCAGCCGGCAAGACCTGCGCTTTGAAATTTCATTTTCTAGAGGGCCCTTGTGTCTGCACCGTGAGGCGTTAATTTAACGCTTCCTCCCGACCCGAGGCCCCAGACCGGGTGTCGGCGGCCACTGCAGGGCGGGCGGGCATCGGCTCCGACCCCGGGCTCTTGGAAAAGCCGCCTCTGACTCGTGCCAGAGCCCAGCTGCCGGCAGAGCAGGCCTGCTCAGGCCGGAGTCCGAGGACGCTGACCCTTCCAGAGGACAAGGGCCCCTTTGGGTGGGAAGAGTTCTCCTCTGTCCTGCCAAACTGTCCTTGCCCTTGAAGAGGGTGTCTAGGAGTGGTGTCAGCTTCCCTGCTGACCCACCCTCTCCCGGTCTGGTGGTTTCTGTTTGGATCTCGCATATGGTGGGGCCCGGCGTGAGCTACCCTTCCTCACCGCCCTGTGGGACAGGTAGCAGGCCCTCTGAGTGCTCCCTTCGGACCCAGCCAGCCTGGTCCTCAGCGGTGCCCGAGCTGCCAGGGACCCTCCAGCCAGCTTTGCAGGGAGCACGTGGAGACGCCCCTTCTTTTCCCGTTAACCCCACTACGTGGCCGCCTCACCTTAGGTGGCTGGTTTGACGTGGCAGTCTGGCACGAATATCCCTTAGGGTAACATTGACATGGTTTTTACTATAATTAGCCCCGACACACGGAAAATAAAGTACCACCCAAATTTAATTATCTCTGCCCTTTAAAAAAGAATGAACTTCACGGTGCCAGGAAAGATGCTTGCAGATGCTTCCGGGTTTTATCCGTCAAGCAATTCTTCCTGTTGGGAGCCAGGCCCGTGGCTGGGAGGCATCTTTTGGCAGGAAGGGCAGGAACACGTTTCCCGGTGGCTTCCCTCTGAGACACAGTCGGGGTGAGCTGGGAGGTTTCGGGGCCCCCCGTGGGAGTGGCGGTGAGGAGGTCAGGTGGCCATACTAGCGGCTGAGATGCCCTTCTGTGGGGAGGCCTGGAGGCTGGCCTCGAAAGCAGGCCCTTTGCGCCTCCCCAGTCTGCTGGAAGTTTGCTTCTCATGCCTGTCACCTCTGGAGATGAAGTGACATGGGCCAGAGCTGGGGTTGAGGACTGGCTGCGGATGCAGGGCCTTGTCAGTCAGGGTAGATGTGATGATGCCGGTAACTCATTTTGCGAGTGGCCCTGTCTCTTGCTTTTCTGGCATGTGCCTCTGTGCCCACCTGCAGGGTCACCTTGGTGCTGAGAGTGTCCCCACGTGGCAGCAAAGGGCCTGCAAGGCCCCCTTGGGCTGGCTGCACAGCATGTGAGCCCTGCCTCTGGGGACTCTGCAGGCCGGGCAGGTGCTGGTCATCACCTCCTGCCCCGTAGCTGCCTGAGGCCACGCTGATGGAGGTGTCAGACCTCGGCCGTTTAACTTTTGAGTCCTGCCTCAAACCTGGAAGTTGATGTGACTGAATTGTGCAAATTTAATTAACAGCAGGAGCCTGATACTCAGGGATCATTTCAGAGGAGCCGAAGGGAAGAAAAACAAAGGGCGTTCCGGTTGCACTGAGCAGCCGGTCGTGGTGAGAGCGGAGTCTCCCCAGCCTAGGTGGGTTCCCGTCCACGCCCGGCTGGCTGCGTGTGGTTGTGAGGTCCCTGCTGCTGATCCCTGCAGCCCTCCTGTCTGGCCCCGTCGTGAGGTCCGAGCTTCCTGGTTTGGGTGGAGGGGAAGTGGCGGCGAGCTCAGGGCGTGGAGTGGGATTCTGTTTCCTGGGCGGCGATGCTGGTTGCTGGTGTCTCAGAGGCCCAGAGTGGTGCCCAGGGTGCCGGCGCAGGAGCTCACTTCCCAAGGGCGTCGTCTCCGGGTCCCAAAGTTCTCTGCCTCCTGTTTCCTCTGGAGATCCCCAGGCGTGTTGTGCTCAGCACCCTGCACACTCCCCTGTCATCGGCTCACCCCGAAAACCACCTGCTGCTCCTCGTCCAGGGCCCCGTTTGGGATCCAGCACCCAGCAGCTGTGATGCTGTTGAGATCACAGGCAGTGTGATCCCTGGGACCACGTGGTGCTCAGGCGTGGGACGGCGTGTGCGCTTCACTGGACATGGCTCTGGCGCTCTCCCCCTGTCGTTTGTGTTCCCCCTCCCGTGTGCTCTGTCACCAGCAATGACACTGACCCATCTCCAGCCAAAAGAGCTGCGAGTAGCAGCTCCCCGGACCCAGACCACAAGTTGCTGTGACCCAAGGGCCACTGTGAGGTGGTCAAGGGCTGCCCGGCCTCGTCCACTGTCTTGTCCCGGCTCACGTTTCAGGGGTGATGACTAAGCTTGGATTTTTCTCGTCGCATGGAGTCATGCTCGTGCTGACTTCTTTAAAATGTTCGTGTTTTTAAAGGGGCTTCATCGTGGTCTGGAGAGCACCGGAGGCAGCTTGTTTTCTGCCCCAAAGGGTGGGGAGCACTGGCCGGCCACCCCATGCGCTCTCTCTGGGGGTGACGGGGAATGACCGGGGGGTCGTCTGTGGTGCTTGCGGGAGCTGGAGGTCCTGGGTCGCGGAGGAATGGGGTCGGAGGGCTCCGAGGGGGCAGGTGTGGTTCGGCGGTCACTCTGTGGCCCGGTGCCCTTTGCCCTCCAGGTCTGTGTTGGGCAGGCCCACCTGGAGCCCGGCGCTGGCCGTGGTGGGGACGGGCCCCGTGCGTCACGGCCTGGGCTTGGCGGGCGGGGAGGTGGCCGTGCTGAGCTGCTGCCCAGGCCTGACCTCGGCGCTCCCTGTGCTTCCCTTTGAGGATCCACTCCAAGGAGCATTTCCGGCAGAAGTACGCTGTGGACGACGTGGAGTACGCCGACGAGGTGAGCGGCTGACCCGCCTCGCGCAGCAGCCCCCGGCTTCCGGAAGCCCTTCTGCCGCTGTGTCCCCTCCCCACTGCCGCCACCTGGCCAGACACCACCAACTAGTTTGGAAAGAGCAAGCAGGGAACAGACCCCGCAGACGTCTCTGGGGAAGCCATTTCCTTGCCGGGTGGGGGGGCAGTGCCCCCGACTCAGTGGGTGACGTGCCTGGTGACTTGGGTTGTGGCCACTGGGATGCACAGAGGAGGACTTGTCAGAGAGGTGTCCTGCCTGCAGCGGCGGCACACATCTGAGCTACGTCAGCCCTGGGCCCGTGTGTGGGCTCCGCCGGGGCCTTTCTGTGTCGGGGGGGGACCTTCCCACGGGCCCCAGCTGGCCGCGGGTGCTGCTGTCACAAAAGCCCTCGGCTGCGGAAGGCCTGTGGGGTGGAGCTGGATGTCCCTTGGCTTTAATCCACGTCCCAGTGTGGTTTGCCAGTGGGTGTTGCATGGCCTGCGTGAGTGTGTGCCACTGTCCTCCCGGGGTCTTTGAATCTGTCCTGAGTTCAGGCAGAAGGGGTTGCCCCTGACGTCCTCCGCTGACCAGGGCGAGGTACAGGTGAGAGCACAGCGAGGAGCCCCCGTGGTCTAAGTGACAAGTGACCAAGGCCCCTGACGCTGCACCCACTGCGTGGCGCACAGGGGGCCTCTCTGCTCCTTCCCTCGGTCTGTGCAGGTTGGTGATCCTGAGTTTCGTTTCTGAGAAGGTAGTTGCCCTGAGACGGGCCACGCAGGGGACTCTCGAGGGTGCTTTGAGGCCCTGCTGTTGAGGCCCAGCGTGGCGAGGTGTCAGGGAATGAGGTGTCAACAGGGACAGCCGCGCCGCGGGACCGCTGGCCCAGGGCTGCTGGCACTCCGCATTGCCCAGGAGTGGCCGGTGTGGTGTTTCCTGATGTTTACGTTGTTAGAGACAAATTCAAAATTTTTAAAAGCATCGCAGGCCACCGCTGTGCTCCGCTGCTGGAGGGGACTGCCACGAGGGACGGTTTATTTTCAGCAGCTTTGGTGCTTGCAGGGTGAAGCGCAGCTCTCCGGAGCCTTGCGGCTTTCTCAGTGTTGGTGATGGCGTGTCCAGCCCCCTTGTCAGGATCCTGAAGGTGGCCCTGGGGCCTGGTCTGGGCCCTGGTTAGGCGAGCACAGGAGGTGTCCCTGGGAAGCCTCTGATCGTCCCCCAGGGCAGGAGCCGCATCGCGGGCTCTGATGAATTCTGCATGTGCCCGTCTACCTCGACCTGCCGGAGAGGCCGGGCTGCCCGAGAGACGGATGCTGGCCGCGGCACCAAGCGAGGCAGGGCCGTTTCACAGCACGGGTGTGCGAGAGCTCCCTGGTGGCCGCCACTCTGCGGAAACAAGGCCCCGAGTGGACAGAGCCATGCTGTTCTGTGTGCGGGGGCTACATTTGGAGCCAGCGAGACAAAGCACTTTGCGTTCCCTTAACATCCGAGGCACGGAGTCCGGGCGTGCTGATGAGAGCATAGCGCTAATGGGTCTCCGTGGGGAAGGGCAGGTGCAGCTGCCGAGCCGGGAGAGGCTTTACAGCCACGGAAGTGACCGGGGCCCACTCAAGCAGCTGCGATCGATAACAGACGCCGCCTGGCCAGGACCAGCGGACGACTGCTGTCTGCATCGGGCCGTGGGCCGTCTGGGCTCCGGGCAGCTCGGAGACGGCCGTGTTCTCCGGGATTCTGAACAGGGACAAAAAGAACAGCCCACACATTTGTCATCCCTCCTCCCACGGCCAATCCCCACGTGCCTCCCACTCTCTGATCCCGCTGCCGTGATTGACGGCATCGTTCTGCGCTGATGAACGTGGCCCCTTCGCGGCAACGTGACAACACACCCAGGGCCCAGCGCTTGCTGCTGTGTTCTTTTTAACGAGCCACCCTCCTCCAGGAGGGCTGGCGCAGTGGGAGGGACTCGGCCAGGCCTTGCCTTTGTGAGACACTGAGGCTGAGGCCACTGTCACACGCAAGGCGGTTAGTAAACGAGGTGCCTGTCTGGAGGGTCACCTGGCCGTACACATCACACACCTTGACAAAGTATGTGACGTTGACTCAGCAGTTTAACTGGGTCAAATCTGAATTTTTTTTTTTTTTAAAGAGAATACATTTTTTTTTTTTTTTTGAGACAGAGTCTCACTGTGTTGCCCAGGCTAGAGTGAGTGCCGTGGCGTCAGCCTAGCTCACAGCAACCTCAAACTCCTGGGCTCAAGTGATCCTCCTGCCTCAGCCTCCCGAGTAGCTGGGACTACAGGCATGCGCCACCATGCCCGGCTAATATTTTCTATATATTTTTAGTTGTCCAATTAATTTCTTTCTATTTTTAGTAGAGATGGGGTCTCACTCTTGCTCAGGCTGGTTT
>CAUYRT010042083.1:0-38165 GCA_963574885.1 Lepilemur ruficaudatus
TCCTAGCACTCTGGGAGGCCAAGGCAGGTGGATCGCCCAAGGTCAGGAGTTTGAAATCAGCCTGAGCAAGAGTGAGACCCCGTCTCTACTAAAAATAGAAAGAAATTAATTGTCCAACTAAAAATATATAGAAAAAATTAGGCGGGCATGGTGGCGCATGCCTGTAGTCTCAGCTACTCGGGAGGCTGAGGCAGAAGGATTGCTTGAGTCCAGGAGTTTGAGGTTGCTGTGAGTGAGGCTGACGCCACGGCACTCACTCTAGCGTGGGTAACAGAGTGAGACTCTGTCTCAAAAAAAAAAAGAAAAGAAAAGAAATACATTTTGTAAAGCTGCAGCCACCATAGATAGTGATTCCTCTGATGGATCTGGGCAAAGTAAATTGAAAACCTTCTGGAAAGGATTCAACATTCCAGATGCCATTAAGAACATCTGTGATTCATAGGAGGAGTGAGAATATCAATATTAACAGGAGTTTAGAAGAAATTGATTCTAACTATCACAGATGTCTTTGAGGGGTTCAAGACTTCAGTGGAAGAAGTACCTATAGGTGTGTTGGAAATAGCAAGAAAATTATAATAAGAAGTGGAGCCTGAATGTATGACTGAATTTCTGCAATGTCATGATAAAACTTTAATCATTGAGAAGTTGCTCCTTATGGACCAACAAAGAAAGTGATTTCTTGAGATGGAATCTACTTCTGGTGAAGATGCAGTGAACATTGTTGAAAAAAACAACAAGGGATTTAGAATATTATATAAACTTAGTTTATAAAGCAGAAGTAGTGTTTAAGATGATTCACGCCAATTTTGAAAGAAGTTCTACTGTGGGCAAAATGCTATCAAACATTATCACATGCCATTTATAAAAGCAATAGTCAGTCAATACGGCAAACTTTACTGTTTCCCTGTTGTAACCACAACTCTGATCCATCAGTAGTCATCAACGTCTAGGCAAGACTCTCCACCAGTGAAGAGATAATGACTCAGTAAAGGCTTAGATGATTGTTAACATTTTTTAGCAATAAAATATTTTTAAATCAAGGTATGTACATTGTTTCTTAGACATATTGCTATTGCATACTTAATAGACTATAGCATAAACCTGCTTTTGTATATACTGGACAACCAAAAAATTTGACTTGCTTTATTGGAATATTCGCTCTATCCTAGTGGTCCGGAATTGATCTCGCAATATCTCCAAGGTACACCTGTTGTCACCGAACAACTGTTGTATTCCATACATTGTGCTAAGCACAGGAGATAGAAAGATCCAAATGAAACTGAAAACAAAAAAAGAGCCAGGATATCAGCCCTTTTGACATACAGTTACACAAACTATGCTTAATTACAATTAGGATATGTGTTACTTTTTATTTTGTTATGTGAAATTTGCATACAGTACGGTGCATGGGTCTTAAAACTTCGTAAGTTTGACTTAATAAGGAGAGCATCCTTCTGCCTCCTCCACATTCAACTCCCTTCTGCCCTCCACAGTAAACCATGGTTCTGATTTCTAACATTGTAGATTAGTTTTGTATATTTTGAACTTTATAAAAAATACAGTAATATAGTACATACTCTTTTGGGTCTTCATTGACCATAATGCCTGAGATTCATCCACAGTGTTGCATGAATTCCTTCTTTTCTAATATAAACACTGGATACTATAAATTTCCCGTTAGATAGTACTTTCAGTGCATTCCTTGCTCTCCAATTTTAATACACACTGGTTTCATTATTTTTCAGTTCAAAACACTTTCCAGTTTCCCTTGCGAATGCCCCTTTAACCTGTGGTATTAAAGTCTTCAAATATGATTGTGGATTTCTTTCTTTCTTTAGTTCTGGTGGATTTTTGTTCGTATATTTTGAAACTTTCTTATTAGGTTTTATGCATTTAGGATTATTTTGTCTTCCTGGTTAATTCTACCATTTTATCATTAAGATTTCATCTTTTATCATCACAAAATATTCTTATTACTATTAATGTTCCTGGTTACTTGGCCCACTAGCTTTTTACATGGTATAGCTTGTTTTCTTTGTTTTCTGTACTTTTAACCTATTTGCAAGTCTGGTGCACATAGTTGGGCCTTACTCTTTTTTTTTTTTTTTTTTTAATGTGTTACAGGGTCTTACTCTCTTGTCTGGGCTAGAGTGCAGGGGTGCCATCATAGCTTACTGCAACCTTGAACTCCTGGGCTCAAGAGATCCTTCTGCCCCAGCCTCCTGAGTAGCTGGGACTACAGGTGCACACCACTATGTTCAGCTAATTTTTCTATTTTTTTGTAGAGACAGGATCTCACTATGTTGCCTAGGCTGTTCTCAAACTCCTGGTCTCAAGCAACCCTCCTGCCTTGACCTCCCAAAGTGCTGGGTTTACAGGCATGAGCCACCGTGCCCGGCCAGGCCTTGCTCTTTCTTTCAGTCTGACAACCTCTGCTTTTTACTTAGATACAACAGTTTAGTTCATTTATACTTAATGTAATTATTGGATTTATCTTATTTGCTTTTTCTCTGTTTTTTGTTCCTTTTGTAGCTTCTTTTGGGTTATTAAAATATACTTTAGTGTATCATTTAATTCCTTTACAGGCTTTAATCTACATTCAAATTTTTTTTTCTGTTGTTGCTTCAGGAATCACAATAAGCATTTTTAAGTGTGCAGTGTATCCAAAGTTAACGTAGTATGTGAAGTACCATTTCACCTAAAAATATAAGAACTTTACAACAGTGTAATTCTACCACCTATCTTCATCCTTTGTGGTATTATCATAGATTTTACTTACATATGTGTTATAAGCCCCATAATAAAATGTTATTTTTGTTTTGTTTTCTTTAAGACAACTGTCTTCTAAAGAAATTAATATAAAAAAGAAAGCATTCTTCCTTTCTTTCTATAGATTTCAGTTTCCATTTGTTATTTTTCTTCAGCCTAAAGAAGCTCTTTTAGTTTATTTATTTATGACTTGCAGGTCTGGTAGCAACATCTTCTCTCAGCTTTTGTTTATCTAAAAATATTTTTATTTTACCTTCATTTTTGAAGGATAATTTTGCTGGCTCTGGGGTTTTTAGTTAACAGCTTATTTTTTTCTCTTAGCACTTTAAAGGTCTAATTTCATTGTCTTCTGGTCGTTAATGTTTCTGATGAAATGTCAGCCAGCATTTGTATCTTGTCCTTGTGCATAACTGAGTGATTTTTCTCATTATGTTTGATTTTCGGTATACTGTACAATGTGATAAGTTAAGGGTGTTCTTGGATGCATTTTTTAAATACTTATTCTGCTTGGCATTTGCTGAGATTTTTGAATATTCTGACTATATTTGGAAAATTTTTAACAATTATTTCTTCAAAATTTTACCTGCTCTATTCTCTTTACATTTCCTTCTGGTACTTAAATGACATCCAGGATAGATTGCTCATGATTGTCACTGTGGCTCTTTTTCTGTTTGTTTGTTTCTAATCTATAATTTGTCTACAAGTTCACTAACTTTTTCTTCTTTAGTTTCCAATCTTCCGTTAACCTCCATGACTATTTTATTTCATATATTGTATTTTTACTTCTAAGATTTTCATTAAGTCCTTTTTTATACTTTCCATTTCTCTGCTGAAATTCTTCATTTATGCACCAATTATGTACATGTTTTCTTTTAAGTGTTTGAACATATCTGTAGTAGCTGTTTTAAATCCCTTGTCTGCTAATTCCACTATCTGGTTCATTACTGTTTCTTTTGATGGATTTTTTTCTTTTTAAGTCTCATTTTTCTGCCTCTTCACATGTCTAGTAATTTTTTTTGTATGCTGGACACTGTGATTACATATTTGTCTGATTTTTATAAATTTTGTTATTATAATTTACTATAGTTCTGTTTATGTATTAGGTATTATAAAAATACCAAATGGTTTGAATCAATTAAATTTGTATTAGGAAACAATTATTGAAGAAATGAAAAGGAGATAATGATATACTACATAGGGCAACCTCCAGTGATTTTAATCTTCTGCATTCTAACATATAAGCAATGACTACAACGTTGATTTCTTTGTTTCAAAAGAAGTACACAGGCCATCTTCCAGCCAAAAGAAAGAGAAAAATGTATTTTTGATATAGAATCTTGAAATGTAAACATTGTTTCTCAAAAGGTTTTAATCTCTACAGCTTAATTATATTAGTACCCTTTCCTATATTAAGTTACTGATGTTAACAAGTTTAAAGACAAAAAAGTGCAATTTTATGGGAATGAAAATTGATACGGTTTTGTTGGAATAGTCATTTTATTTTGTAATTCAGGGGAAATGACATTATTTGCTCCTTCCAAAGTTGTCTTTTATTTGCCTGTGCAATTTTTCTCCATTGGTGATGCTCTTTTTTCTTTGCCACTTATATGTTTAGAAAACTCTGGGCCTTTTAATCTCTAATTGCATCAATAATGAAAACCTGCTAAAACTCCTAGGTGTTTTCCCTATTGTCCTAATCTTTCTTGTTATAGAATTCTTTCTTCTGTCATGGCCATGCATGTCTTAATTTGGGGGTAACAGTGGCTATAGAAGTCTCAAAGGTTGCTTTAGGAAATGCATTGCTTCCTACCGAAGTCCTTGTATCTTTGGTGATTCCTTGAGTTTTCTTAATTGGGCTTTCTCAAAGCCCAATTTATTTTATATAAATGTTTATTTAAAACACATTTGTTTTAAATAATGTATTTAAAATATAATACCACATCACCATTGGAAATTTATTAAACATTCCAACTAACAAATGCTTTTCAAGTTCAGTTTTGTTATTTATGTATACACAGTGTGATTGTGGTGTGTCAGGCATCAGCCACTTTTGTAAAGGGGGCATTTTGGGACACCAGAGCCTTTTTGGCATATCTGTAATTATGTTATATAAACTTTTCATGGTTCTATTAATTATACTATTCAGAGGCCCACAGTACATTTCTACAAGCCTAGTGTCTTTCTTTAAGATGGCTGACCGCAGAGGTTATTGGCAAACCCCAAAAGTTACCTCAGCATATTTCTCCAGCAAATTCTTTGGCCATAGGGGGAATGCCCTTAGGCTGTTGATTTTTCACCAAGGATCTCGTGGTCTAGGATTTGCCAACTATTATTGAATTTTTTTTTCTTTGTTGAAGTATAATTTACAACTATTATTGAATTTTTAAAGTAAAAGTTGAATCTGCTGGCAACCCAGAGAGTAGACAACTCAGAAGAAAATTTTCAACCTCATTTAACTCTATTAATAAAGTACCTGATATGTACACAGATGAATTAATTCTCATCTTTCCTACGTTCAGGTTAGTTTGTGATGTAGCTTTTCATAATATCCATAGCTACAAGCACAGGCCTTTAGCATGGTAATCATAATTTCCACCAGCTAAAAATTCTCTCATGACTAACAACTTCAGGATATTTCTCTTTGTTGGTTAATAATACTAACAGGATATAGTAACAATGATAAGAGTGATCGACACCTTTATTCTTCTCCTGCAGTCCTTTAAGATAGATACTGTTATCTCTGTTTTACATAGGGAGAAACTGGAGATTGTGAGGCCCAGTGGTGGGCCCCGGGATCCACAGCAGTGGGTGGAGGAGCTGGAATTCACATCCAAGTCTGTGTGGCTCCAAGGAACAGTAAACTGTGTTGCCTCTCAGCACTGCAGGTTTTAACATTGACCTTAATTTGCACTAACGAAAGAAATTTAAGATGAAATTTATCATGGATTATTTGAAAGGTCTATCAAATAATTCAAAAAGAAATTTTCTAGAATGGTAAATTCTGATCCAGACAGAAATGTATGAAATAATAACATGTCTTAAGATATAATGATTTAGTAAAAATGATTAAACATTGTTTTATTGATATTATTATAAGCATATAAAGGAGACAGTTTGTCATTTGGCAATTGGATCTGTTCTCTACACAGCAACCAGTGTGACCTTTGAAAACACAAATTTGGTCAAGTTACTTGGTTGTTTACATTTATGCTTTGCTCACACTTAGAATGAAATATTAACTCCCATGTGCCTTGCAAAGATCAGCACAACCTGCCCAAGATTGTAAAGCAGGTTGACAGACACTTCCTACCTTTTCCCTTGGTGTCTGCTATGCTCCTGTGTCATTTCCTTCTGTTCTTGGAGCCATCCAATAGGATTTTTTCTTCATTTTTATGTCTCCTCCAGCAAAATATAAGCTCCATGAGTGCACACACCTGACATCTAGTAGGATGTCCACAATATTTGTTAGAATCAGTTGCCATCCATAATGGTGATACAATTACCAAAAACCACAGCTAATTGGTTATTTTTAGAGTTGTGAACTGTTAGTAATTTGTGAAATTGTCACCTGTTTCTTTCAATTAGAAAAGGCTGATTATTTCTTAAAATAAATACTTATGGCATAACGAGAGATGATTCAATTATTGTAAGAGATGTAGAGATGATTCAATTGTTGTAAAATTCAAACACATTTTCATATACTAATAGCAGCCTAGTAGTGAAGCGATTGGCTTTTGTTGTTACTTATAATAAATTCATGAATTAGATAATTTTCTTCATCTAAATGATATTTTTCTGCCACTTAATATGCAATTATAAATATGACTGTGCTAATTAATTATGAGCAAGATAATTGAATAATTATATTTAATGATATATTAAATTAATATTTATCAGGTTATTTTATTAAACAAATATATGCTTACAAAGAAATTGTCTTTAAAATTGGAAAGGAAAAACAGTTGAAAGGGAAACATGCTCTTAAAATCAGGTTTCCAAGGCTGGGTGTGGTGGCTCACGCCTGTAATCCTAACACTATGGGAGGCCAAGGAGGGTGGATTGTTTGAACTCAGGAGTTCGAGACCAGCCTGAGCAAGAGCGAGACCCCTTCTCTACTAAAAAAAAAAAAATAGAAAGAAATTAGCTGGACAACTAAAAATATGCAGAAAAAATTAGCCAGGCATGGTGGCGCATGCCTGTAGTCCCAGCTACTTGGGAGGCTAAGGCAGAAGGATTGCTTGAGCCCAGGAGTTTGAGGTTGCTGTGAGCTAGGGTCATGCCATGACACTCTAGCCCGGGCAACAGAGTGAGACTCTGTCTCGAAAAAATAAAATAAAATAAAATAACAAAAAACCAAAAAAACTCCACAAATCAGGTTTCCACTGTTGGGGAGATTCCCAGCTGCCTTCCTAGTCCCTGGTCTCAGAGCTACAGATAGTATGTCTGTGGCAGGGACAGTCTCTGAAAATACGGGTTAGGAATTTGGAGGCATAATCAGCTTCTAAGAACAAGTGTTTCCATTAAAAAAAGTGTATATTTTGAGGTCTTGTCTGAATCTGTGTGTCTACCAGAAAGTATACTTCTAACATTTTCATCTCTTTGGAATACCTTTTCAAGCCATAAGAGTCAGCCTTTCATGGAAAATGATCTGACATTCCACTTGCTCATGGCAAAATAAAACAACAAAAACAACAGCAAAAATAAACAACTGGGAAAAAAACAAAACAAAAGAAATTTTCTCATGTTAGTAGTCATAATGGAGGAAAAATATTAATTTTCCTTTTTGGAGTGTTGGCATTAGTAGCCAGGTACCCTAAAGTTTGGCTAATCAACTGTGTGACAGTGGGCAAGACATGTGTCTTTCAAATTTCACGTTATCCCAGGTAAATGAGGGGTTGGGGCTGGTTTGATTTTTCTTTCCTGTTCTAGAATTATCCAAACCTGTAAGGTTGTGATCTTTTACAGGGAAAGGATAGCAACTATTTTTCTGTAGGTTCTGTGCTCATCCTTTTAGGAAATCCAACAGTTTCTACAAACATAGCATTGTCCTAAGGGAAACAGTATCTGAGAATAAATTCTCTCTCTTTTCTCCCCACCCCTCTCATAGATATAAACTTCCTACATTAAAACTGAAACAGGGATATTTCAAGGAAAGATTGATTGGGTCATTCACAACAACTAAATAATTTTATCATTTTAGATTATAAGGGTTCTTACGAGTAATATAAAAGGACTTTTTTTTCCCTTTGGTAATTTTAAGAACTTAACTTGGGAACTGACATGACTTGTTTAACTCCTGACCTTAGGTTGCTGTATAATTAAAGACATTCAGAACCAAATTAAACCTTTGCTTTGACTTATTTGGAAGTATGTCCTGCATATGAATATTTGTAATCTAGCCTTCTTCCTCAAATGTTTTAAGTAGCTGAGAACATGCAGTCACCATGAAACACTTCTTTTCTATATTTTAAAGCCTTTTGTTATCTCGTTCTGCATGAGATTGGCTGAAATGTAGAGGTCATTCTGATTAAGAGGAGAAAGACTGGGGCGGAGACGGAGGAGGAAGTACAGTTTCATAGCAATATTGTCTGAAATCCAGGTCAAGAAGAACGAGCCACCACACAGCTCGTTCTGGCTTTTGTGTGGTCAGAATGCCTCTTCTATTGCAAGGAACCAAAGAAGCTTCATTATGTCTGCTTGTGTTTGCTGATTAACATTCTGGATGAGGTGGGTATTAGCTGTGGGGAGATGTCTTCTGAAGACAGAAAGATACAGATTCGAATCCTGGCTTTTTTTTCTTACTAGTGGTGAGACTGGGCATATTTCTTAGCCTCTTCGAGTCTTAGCTTCTTCATCTGAGTAATTAGGAAGAGGTGACGCCCTACGGCATGTCAAGCTTCCACGGGCTGATTGATCTACATGAAGTAGTTAGAACACTTCGGGTACACGAGATGATCCTAGTTCAGGGTAACTGTTATTTTTGTTGTGATCATTATTTCGACCCGTACCCTTGAAACACAAAGAAGTGGATCACATTTATGATTGCATATTTAGTCTCTGCCTCCTTTGAGCACTGTGACCTCTATAGGGCAGGGACCACATCTGTTTTCAGCGCTGTCAGCAGAGCTTAAGCACACAGCTGGCACTCAGCAAATACGTGAAGAAGGACTGAATGACTAAAGGGAAAAAAATGGAGGATTATCTCAAGAGTTAGATACCCACTGGGATGACGGTTAAAGCATCATTTGCCGAAGGGAAAAAGCGACAATGCTGCTAGCAGAATTGGTAACTTCCGCGGTAGGAGGGCTGCCCAACCTCAGAACCTGAGCCATTTCGAGCCTCTTTGGACCCTGGTGGGCCATAGGATTGGGTGTTCTGTGTCTACAGAGAGGCTGTGCTCAAATCCCTTCGGTCACTCTTGTACGCTCCTGGGTATGGGTGGCAGACAGTGAGACGCCCCATCTAAGTAGGCGTAGAGAAAATTTCCTTCTATAACCAGCCAGTTTTGGAGCACTAGGCAAGCTGGCTGCTCTGGTTTGTGTCCTTGTTGTTTTAAACAGATCACTGTACATATCAGAAGAGAAACAGAAACAAGAGACTGCTGCTAGGACACGTTTTATATTCCTCTTCTAATTTCGTTAATGGCTTCGAAGGAAATCTCTCTTGTAATTGACTTAAGTGTTCGGTCTTCATTATTAAATACCAGCCATTTATTACATTCTACGCTTCTTTTTGGCTCTCTGTGCCAAATTTTTCTGGGACCTTCTGAATTAAAAGTGACATTTAACTGTAGGGCAGGTGGTCTGGGAACATGCTCTTCCATTTAAATTTGCAGGAGTATCTCTATGCTCTTAGAAATATCTTAGCAGTTACAGATATCTGGAGTCTGGGGCTTTATTCATTCAGCTTTGAAAGATAGCATTAACAATCCGGTTAAAATCAGCAAAATTCTCTTTGGTTCAGTGTTATCTACATGAGACTTTATAGATCTCATAGGCCCCAACATCCGCTGTCAGTCATATCCCTGCCTCGCCCACATCCAGTCTGGGGTCACTGTTTGAAAGGAGTTACAGAACCTTGGCTCGGAATCTCAAGGTGTGCCTTAAACTGTAGACTCATAGGTGAGGTGGCATTTTGGGGCTAAGACTATGGAATTTAATCTTCATGTCAATCGGGGGTGGGAGCGTGGGGGAGGTGTTAGGTCCTTTTGTTGCCCCTACTTCATGTATGACAAAACTGACACTCAGAGAAGTTACATAAATTACCCAAAGCCACACGGGAGAAAGTGGCAGACCTAGGATCAGAAATTAGCCTGATTTTATTCCATAAGCATTGCTCACACGTTAGGCTTTCCAGAAAGCAGCCTTTGCTTATGAATATTTATTTACCAGGTTTTTCTTTGATCGGTATGGATGGGTGATTGGACATTGTAATGCATTTGGAAGACAGATTATCAAAGGTACAGGTTGAATTCAATCGAGTCAGGAAGGTGGTGTTTCTATTTTTTTGCTGTTGAGTTACAGCACTGTGTCCTACAGAATTCTATGCTATTGTTCCTCTGTTCCTAAAGTCACCCTTTACAATATGCATGATGCTCTTTCCTGGAGGCTTTGCTCTTAGATGAAGCAAGAAGCACCTGTGGTCAGATGATGGTGCAATGAATGGGTTTAGGGCGTGTGGAGACATACCTATAATGGGCAGCATCTTGATACCAAGGGCCCTGGGTACTTCATATTATGCAAGACAAATCTTACCTCAGGTGAATGTCTTTGTTTGCTTGTTTATTGTTTTCCTGTACCTACCTGCAAAGGAAAGATTCTAGAATATTTTCCCTGAGACTTGCGACAGTGGGCAGGGAGCCAGCAACAGTGGAGGTGTCTGATACGGTGAGTCAGACACATGGTCCTCTCTTTTGTTTCCTCCCTCGGCCATTGTTTCTGTTACCTTTACAGTTTAACAGACTACAGAGGGAGGGAAGCAGAGCAGATGACACGCACTCCTGAACTGGCAGGGCCTTGGGCTCCCTTGCCAGCGTCTGGGGATGGGATTCAAGTTGTTGATGTGCTGTGTATCCTTCCAGTGTGGCAGCAGCCAGCTCCAGATTTGAAAAGTAGTTCCCCCGATCTGCAGGTGGGGTGGGGGTATGCTGTGGGCGTGTTTGCTTTTCTGGGAGAGGTGACTGTTTCCTGCTGCACAGTTATCATGTTGAGGGTTGGGAACCAGGGCACGTTGGCGATAAGAATTTAATGAATACATATGAGAAGAGGAGATTCAAGCCACTGAGCAGTGTATTGCCCTTGGCCACTTCACATTTCAGGATGGTGAGATATTTCAGGGTTTCAGATGATCATGGAAAAAAAGATGTGTGAGGGACGTTGGGTGAGAGCTATGTCTCTACCTGTGTTTCCAAACAGCAGCGGACGGTCCGCCATACTGAGATCCTATCAGCTTTGTCCATGGCCTTTGTTTTTATAATTCACTTACGGTTTTAAAAAATATGATTTGGCCTGCCCTTGTGCTCATTATTCCATGTGGCAGAGAGGACGTGCTTTTAATTTATTCTTTGCTTCTAATTGTAGTGTCTGCATGTCAGGGTTCACTGGTTAGAGAGAGAACGAGCCCTGCTTTTGTAAAGCAATTAATTGAACCTGGTAATGATTATTGCCTGCAATCCCCTGGGGTTGTGCTGTCTCCATGCTCCATCCCTCATGGTGGTTTCTAGCAGCCAGTGTTCTGTGACACTGAAGATTTTCCAAAAGGTAACAGCAGTGGCAAGTTGGAGTTCATGTACTGCAGACCCCAATTGCAGTAATGTTAGTAACCTTTTCTGAGTTTGTATCAGAAAAAGTGCTAGAGACTGCTAGGGACTTCAGGAGAGAATATTTCCAATTTACAGTCGAAATATTCCAAAGGACTATTTCCAATTTTGAAATATTTAAGAATATTTTTGCAATACAAATAACAGATGAAGGACTAGTATCTAGGATATAGAAAGAACCCCCTCCATGTTAATAGCAGAAATAATAAAATAAAAACTCCTCAGTATCAATCTACTGCAAAGAAACAGTAGAAAAATGGGCAAAAGATACGAAGAGTCGGTTGACAAGAGTGGAATTACATGAACAAAGAAAAGATCCTCAATCTTACTAGCAATCAGGGAAAAGTAAATTAAAGCAGCACCATTTTTACAAATCAGTTGGCAAAATAATAGTACTAATGATGATGATAATATCAAATGTCAGTGAAGGCCTGGGGAAATGGGGCTCTTGCTAGTACGTTCACACTGCAGGTCAGTTTTGCGGAAGCTTTGAAATCTGAAAGTGCGTAGACCATATGGACCAGCAACTCTGCACCTTGCAATCTGCTTACGGAAACACTAGCACATGTGCACCAGAATGCAGCGTTGTTTGATTTAGCAAAAATCTACAAACTGCCTGGAAGTCTGACTGTGTGGGAAAGGCTGTGGCATGTCCACAGAATGGGACTCCAGGCAGTAGCTAAAAGGAATGAAGCAGATCTTCAGGCAATGGCCAGGACAACACCCAGAGCATACTGTTAACTTCCAAAGGCACAGGCAGGATTCAGAATGATTTGTACAATATGATAGAATACAAGGTAAAAAGGAAAATGGTCTTATGTATTTTATATGAATATCTATACCTGTCTGTTACTACAGAAGAAAATGTCAGTTGGCAACGTGTGCGGAGGGCCTGAGCTTAGCAGTATGTCAAAGGGGACATGAGCCTTATCTGAGATGTTCAGGTTTTTATAAGGACATTCCTTAGGGTAATCAAAGTTGAATTAAGAAAAAATTTTAAGGGGAAAAGAAAGAAATGAATTAGAGGGTAAATATTCATCAGTGTCTGCAACTTGCTTACAGTAGCCTCAGAGGGAAGCCAGAGATCAGAGCCACTGACAGCAGAGTGCTTGCAACTGCTCATTTTCATTCTCTTATTAGGCCTCAGGATCCTGCCTCCCTGGGGGGCTCTGATGAAGATCAAGTGAGAGCATGTGTGTCTCTCTCTCCCTTTCATCCTCAGCCCCTAGTACAGTGCCTGGCATAGAGGGCTCTGATTAAGTGTGCTCTGGATGGGAACTGAGCTTGGAGAGCAGCGGGCGTGTGCAGTGCGGTGCTGGCTCAGTCAGCCACAGCACGTGCTAGTGATGGATTAGTGCTCTCTGCCGTGGAGTCGGAGGTGCCCCCTGGCTCCTGATTCCAGCCAGTAGACCCTGTACACAGGTCCTGGTTTTAAATAAGGCTCCCTTGCCTTCCTGAGCAAAAAGTCTCTGTGTCAGAGTGGGGCTTCTAGCCCTCCCAGCCTGGGGCTTTTCTCTGACCTGCGTGGGACATCAGGAGCCCAGGCCCCACTCTCGGAAGGGCTCCATGCTTGGCTTGATGTTTTCCTTTTGCCATCTTGAAATTCTCAGTAATTTTTTAACAAAGGGCCCTGTTCATTTTGCACTGGGCCCTATGGGTTATGTCACTGGTCTTGGTCAGAGCCATGCTTGGGGCCTCCCCTTGGCCAGGCTGTGAGGAGAGTCCAGAGCCCCTGGTCCCTGGTACCGTTGAAAGCAGAGGGCTCTGATGCCGAGGTGACAAAAGGAGCCCTTTATGACAGCAGGGACTTTCATGTTTTTCAAAAGAGGCCATGGAATCTGTGCTTTTGCCCTGAGGGCAACAACCACTTCCTGCTTTTGTGCCTGGACCTACATTAGCTGATTATGATCATGGTGCCGATCACGGTTCCTGATGGGCCCAGCCTTTCTGAAGCAGGGCTTTGCTGCCTGACTCCTGGAGACGATGCGGCTTTCGTCTTGCTGGTGGATGCCGCTGTTGTGCATTTCAGTTGGATTCTGGGTTCAGAGAGAGCCAGGACCTGGGGTGGGCTCTGCACTCCGGGGATGGAGTGAGTGGCCAAAGGGCAGCTCCTGGTCCATCGTGGTACGCAGCACTTGGACTTCACCACACAGCCTCTGCTTACCCTTTTCATCCTCTCCCGCATCTCTGTGTCCTCCACATCCCCCATCCCTGCATCCCAGACTGCCTTGTGCACAGAGCTGGCCCTGGGGCACAGGAAAAGGGGAGCGCAAATACCCACAGCTGTTTCTCGCCTCCTTGAAGCAGCCTAAGCTAATGAAGGGATGTGGGTGTGGAAGTGAGAAAGATCTCATTTCAAAGGCCAGGTGGCCATTTAATAGCTGGACAAGTTCTCAGGCAAGTGTTAACTCGCTGATCCCCGGGATAAGGATTAAATGGGAGAGGAATCCAAAGCACCAGGCTTAGAGTTGTTTAAGCTTCTTCCACTCTGCTCTTCTTCTCCTTTTCTGGAATTTTCCACAGTATCCCTGTCACCCCTCTCCTAACCTTGGCTCTACCCCACCTGAACAGCTCTGGGCATACCAGGCATGGCCAAGGCAAAGTGGGTTTGAGTTTTCCTCTGAGATGTAGATAAATCAATGTACTCACCTCTCCCTTGTTATCCCTTTTGGGGGAGCCCCAGTACTTCTGAGTGACCGAGCACTGAGCTCCAAACACCTCGGAGGCACAAGGCCCTGGGTCGGGCCCTAAGGCTGGAGAAGGGACTAGTCCCCTGCCCATGAGCATCCACAGCTCTGCCTTGTAAACCAGCAGAGAGTGAGGCCTTTGGGAGGTCTGCTCAGTGAGTGATCTTCTGCCCTTCCGCAGTCCTAGATGGGGTGTGGACAGATGGGCTTTTGGGTAACCCAGCTTTGATCAGCGCAGTTAGGATATCCCTAGCCTCCAAGACCTGAGCCACCTGCAGGTGCATTGAAAATTGATTGGTTTCAATGAGAGTTGAGCTGTTTCTCCCCATCATGCTGTTCAGTTTAATGACTATAACCCAGGTGTGTGTCCTGGATAACTTTTCAAACAGATGTTGATCTCTGGCTTATAGTGGTCAAGAGAAGAGGTGAGGGGCTTCTCTGTTTCATAGATTTGCTATTTGGAGAGAGCTGGTAGACATGTTTTTATTTGTATTCTAAAGATACAAGATGTTTGCCAAGTTTATTTCGGGCACCAAACTCTAATTTGAAATATATTTATTTTTTAAGAATGCCATAACATACCAGTAGTTTTCATAGCTCCAAATGATTTTGTTGTTCTTCAGCCTTCCATCTTTGTTATAAATGGCACTTTCTGGATCTGTCATAATATTTGCCTTTCCACTCCTTTTCATGGGTTGGAATATTTTGGAATCAATTACATGATGCTTTTGTTTCTCATATTAAATATAGCACCAATTCTTTCCTTAAATATTTTGAATATGAAAATAATTTCTTAGGTGACATTAATTATGATGCACTTGCCTGCAGAGCTGTTCTTTCCTGGCAATATTAATGATAGTGTTTTAGCATTCCTGACTGGCTCTGTCATTAATCCATCACAAATACCAGCCCCAATTAATGTGCAGAAGGGAAATCAGTTGAGGAGTGAAATCTATGTGCCACAAGTAGAGGATAGATGCTGTGTCAGTCCCCAAGGAACAACCGAATTTGTCAGCTGTCACATCTGAATTCTTAATAGTTCTCCTTGCGTAAAAATGCATTCTTTGGTGTTTTTTTTCCCTCCATTTTACAGAATAATTTGTACCACAGTTGGCAGTGATGTCAGTTTACAAATTTTATCCTTTGGTTTCTTTCCATTCTGTTAAATCAGAAAATCCTTTCTGGATTCACAGATCCGAGGTGCCGTGTGGCTCCGTATTAATGTGTCTGCTTGTGCTGTCTCTACATTTAGGTCTTCCTTTACTCTTGTTTTCCTTTCTCTTTTCAGTCGTCCTCCCTTCCTTCTTCTCCTCCTTCCCACCTTGCCTCCCCTCCTTTCTTTACGTCCTGGGTCCCCTTTCTATGCTTTGGAATGTTTTGTCAGAAGTCAGTCTGAGACTGTTTACTTGGGTACATCCTGTACTCAGCCCAGGAGGAACTGGACCTGCTCTCCGCCTGGTGGTTTTGCACTGCGGAATGCCGGAAAGAGCTGCATGTGTAGATTAGCTGTACATCTCTGTTGACTAATAAAATTTTTCATGAAATAGAATTTTCAAAATATGTTAGCAGAGAGATTTTAAATGAGCAAACACCTTGGACACATGAGCTTCGTGGTTCTTCCATCCAGAAAATAGCCATTCATTTGGTTGTTTAAGATGTGAATTGTGGGGCCTCCTACATGCTTAGCATTGTGCTTGGTGGGGCTCCAAGTTGGGGATCTGGGATTATTCATCTTCAAATCAAGATAATTTTGAAAATGAAAGAGGAGCCATTGATAATTACTCCTGCACAACAGTTGTTAGTCAGGACTATCCTAGGCAAATGGGAGGATCGCCAGATAAAATATAAGACACGTAGTTAAGTTTGAAATTTAAATTTAAATATGTGACCTGTGTTTTTATTTGTGGAATCTGGCAACCCTTTTTGTTTGTAGTTACAAACACATGGGACATGCTCCTTCCCAGTGCAGAGCTTATATGAAAAGTTTAGTAACTGTAACTCCAGGTTACTGACCTCAGGCACTGATTATTTAATATGTTATAACCCTGGGAGGTCGCTGGTGCCTTTGCACTTCACAGTGGAGGATTAACAGGTTAATAACATCCCCAAGGTCAGACAGCCAGGCCCTGGGTGGGGGAAGGAGGAGTCAGCACCGGGACCTCCAGTCCAGGCACCTGCAAAGCGCTGGTTGTCCCCGCCATGCCCTCCTGCCTCCAGACCAGCACTGTGGCAGCATTGAGCTGCTTTTTCAGGTTTTCAAGAGATCCTGCAGGAAAGTTAAGAGCCCTTAACATTACTTCTCCACTGCTGGATTTTCCAGGCAGCAGGAGGCAACCAGCTGTTTTCACTGTATCAAACCCAAAACATGTCAGGCAGAAAAAATATCAAGTCATTTTGAAAAATGTCTGAAGCATAATGTGCTTGACAGGGGTGAAATAGCATTGGCCATAGTCACGTAATTACTACCCCAGTGTTTGTTTACCGTGCAGCTCTTTCTTCTTCCACTTGAATTAAATCAATCTGCGCAACAATACTGCTTTCTGAAACCCAGGTCTCAGCGTGCGCACGGCAGTTAGACTTTTTCAGGTTCTTGGTAAGCGTGATCCTTGCCAGGTTGACTAAGCAACTTAACAGTTTCTTCTATATTCATATCTTCAGACTAAACTCAGACAGACTTATTGAATTAAAGTAAATGAAGGTCACCTATTTTTTCTGCAAACAATAAATGTTAAGACAGGGTGAGGCGCTGAGGTCGGGGATCTGATTTAAGTTTAAGCTGCAGTCAGACACCATAACCTTGCTATCCACTAGATGTCGCTGACGATTCACACCAGTGCAGCTGTGAGCCCATTTATGGATGTTTAAAAAAAGTCCTGAAAAATGTCAGGCCAGAGTTAAAAATCTGAAACTTCCATGCATTTCTCTTTTTAGCTTTTACTTTTTAATATCTACTTTATGTTCGTCCAAATGTGCTTATTTCTCCTCTCAATGATCTCTTTCTACCTTTCTAAATTTAGCAAATAACAAGTTAAGGAAGGTGACGAGTCTATCTTATTTAAACCATCTTGCTCTTTGTGTATGTTGCTTTTTTCTCTTGAATTTTTGTAAAACTCCTCAGACTTCATTTCCTTGATGAATTTGGTAGGCTGTATTAACATAACTTTTTTCTGGTTACTTTAGATTTCCTACATCCAGTAAAGTTGATTTTCCTTTTACTGATTTACATTTGATTTGCTTTGAGAAAGGAAGCAATCCGTCTTTACCGTTGGGGGTTTGCCCCCGACAGGAGGAGGGAGCCCAAACCTGTTGTAGTCTAAGCAGGGTGGATCTTTCGGTAGCCATTCTGGCTTCAAGACTCAAGCTGCTGAAACACTCTTGGAGGAAGACGGGATGCTTTGGTGTGGAAGTTATGAAGCCAGTCCTCTCTGGTATACAGAATAAATTCTTGGTTGGGCAAAAAACAACAAAAGCAGAAAGACTGGCAGCTGCTATAGATTTCCACTCCTAATGAGCTACATTTTTTTCCCCCAGAGCATGGCTAATATGGGATGGGATCCTCAAATTTAAAAAAGGAATGTTAAAAGGGAGTAAGGTTAGGTTTAATCAACTTAAAAAAAAAATCATAAAACTAATTTTCAGAAAAGCTTGAGATCCATGGAATGTTCTCTTGTAAATATTATAATGACAAGCAGTTTTTCCTTTCCTTTCCTTGGGTATTTTTTTTCCCCCCTGTTAAAGAGACGTCTCCTAGTTTTCAAATAGCAAAGCTCCTGAGGGATTGGGGGATTGGGTAGGTAAGAGTCTCTGTATTAGATTTTGACTTGGGTCTAGAATCTAGATCTTGTTCTCACAGGAGGGCCCTGTATTCTAATACCCTCTGTGAGAGTCATCTTACACTTCTCAGCGGTGGCTGAGATTGCAGTAAGAGTTGAAGAGACTGGTGTATATCCTGGGGTTACACCATGGTGGCGCTCTGTGGACAGCTGCATAGTGAATGGCACTTTGCCAAATTCTACTCAACTCCCGTGCCTACCCTTGGTACCCAGCAATATGAAGCCCCCTATAATGTGAAGGAATCTTTTGCCATGGACTTTTCTTGGATGTTGGAATAGCATTCACTTGAGATAATTTTTAAGTAGTCTTCTATGGATTTCATTATATTGCAGAAAATTTAACATCCATGAAATAAGAATAATGTAATCATAAGAGGGTTAGATTTCCCAGTCATTGGGAAAAAAAGGCCCAAATTCCCTGATCATAATCTTATATTCTGTTTAGGATATTAGGGAATGAATGCCATATGAATGTCTACATGACTGTACTGTGAATGGAGACTGGAGAAAAAGAAGCCACAATGCAGTATCAAAATTATAAAACACTTCCTGAGTTTCCCCACAGTATGAATTAATCATATTTAATACTAATTATGTTCTTGCTACACAGAAACTGTCTACATAAATTGTGGGAAAATGTGAAAACATTTCTAAGCCCCAAGCACATTTTGCAGTGAGCTTATGTAGTGAATTTGTTATTTACTAGGTGTCCCTTCAATACAAATTATTCTCTGCATACCAAAATGTTGCATTGCTATTTCTTTCAGAAAAAATGCTGATATTTTTTCCTCTTCTTCAATTGAAGTGTTAAAAGTATTGGGGTTAGGTCAATAGTACAGCTTTGATTGAGTCGTTGGACTCATTCAGAATTCTTTGTGCAAATATTGTTGAGACTCCCAGTGGATTATTTGGCTTTTTTGATTTATAACTCTTTGTGTCCAGAGCCAATATTTGGAATTTACACTATCAAGTAATCATGTTTTATATCTTTGATTAATGCTTCCAACTCAACACACACAGATGTTGGCTTAGTTCTAGACATGGTTTGGTTTCTCGATGGGTGCTGAGTATTCTGGACCCTTTGGATATGTCCAGGGTCTACCCTACGTAAGCTCCAAAACCTGTTGTGTCCCTGAGTTTCCTTCAGAACTGTGATGACTTTGGCAACACCAACACTTTCAGACGAGAGTGACTGAATACATTAGATCTATGAAGACCCTGTCAGTGGAGGGTTTCCTCTACATTTATTTGATTATTACTGCAGGAATTTTCTTGACAACTAATTCTTTAGTGAAATAACTAATACAGTTGACCTTTGAACAATGCAGGGATTAGGAGCTCTGACCCGCACATAGCTGAAAATCTGAGTACAACTTTTAACTGCTTAGCTGTTAAAAGCTTAACTGCTAGCCTGCTGTTGACCGAAAGCCTTACTGATAACATCAACAGTAGATGAACACATATTTTTTATGTTATACTGTAATACATACTGTATTCTTACAAGGAGGCTAGAGAAAAGAAAATGTTATTAAGAAAATCATCAGGAAGAGAAAATATGTTTATCATTCATTAAGAGAAAGAGGATCAACACAGGGTCTTCGTCTTTGGTGTACGTGTTGAGTGGGCTGAGGCGGAGGAGGAAGAAGAGGGGCTGGTCTTGCTGTCTCAGGTGTGGCAAAGGCAGAAGAAAGTCTGCAGGTAAGTGGGCCTGTGCAATTCAGACCTGTGTTATTCAAAGATCAACTGCGTATTTTTAAAAAAATATACGGTTCTGAAAATATGGCTTTATTTGTACAATTATATTAAAATATGAACTTGTAGTTTTATCAAAATATGAACTTGTAAAATATATTGATAAAGTCTGTTGTTTAAACCTAATATCCATTCATAGGGGTTTCTTAGATAAATTACAACCATAAAAATTGTAAAGGTCTACCTGTGTTTGTTAATGTGGAAAAATAGCCACACTATATTTTCAGGAAAAACAAAAGAAAATAAAAAATGTAAAATGCTTTGTACAATTGTGGTCTCATTTTTATGAATGTGTGTGTTCATATAATAGATATGCATCTAAAAAACTATAATTCACCAGATAGTAGAATTATAGGTATTTAACAATTTTGAAATTATATTATTTTCATTACCAGAAAATAAATAAGGAAACTCTTTTCTGTCTGAGATAAACAAAGGTCTTTTTTTAATCTCTCAACTCACTGTGTTTCCAGATGCTTTTACGAAAATATAACTAGAGCAAAAAATGCACATGCATTTCTGTAATGAAGCAGGTTTTAGAATACAATGTTATTCTCTAAAATGTTGTAATTTATTTTAAAGAAAAAGGAAGCTAAAAACATGCTCTTTCTCTAATTATCTGTGATTTTCCCTTGAAAACAAAGGCACTGACATCACTTTCTAAGTGTCAGTGCCAGCAGACCCATTTGATGTGTTTCTCCCTACACAGGCTTGGTGGGGATTCTGTTAAAGTTTTATCAAAACACTACAAATGTATTAAGAATGTGAGGCTTTCAGTATATGCATATTGCTGTTGCTGTTTATATAAATATATATATATATATATATTTCTTTTCTAAATCACTTCAGGTATTAATTTAAAGAAAGGCTGCCTGGATTCAATTTATTTTAATTAAAATATAAAATGAGAATGGAGTAAAAGGTTGACCCTTTGGGAAGTTTCTCTAACATGCTATTTGCATTGCACCTTCTGAATTGCAGTCTCCATGTGTTTAAATGAAGACCAAGGATTACTGGGTTTTGCTTGATGTCATAGCTTTTTGCTTGGGCCAAAATAATTACGTGGTAGAATTTTTCTTTTTTAAATCAAAAGTTTTAAATTTGTGTAGGCTAACACATTTTAATCAGAATATTATGGAGCTGATGTTTTGATTCAAAGCAAACAATGAACATGAATCCACTTGTAAAATGAATAATAAAATGACCCTTACTGGAGGTTGAGTGGGGAGGAACAAGTGTAGCTCATCGGGACCGTAACGGTTGCTTGTTCCAGTTGTGACTAGCCGGGTATTTATGTACTTGTCCAGTGTCTAGCTCTCTTTCCAGTTGTAAACTCTGTGAGGATGGAGACTGCATGTGCTGTCTTCTTTGTTGTTGTAACTCCAGGGACTGGACAGTGCTTGCAACTAAGTAGATACTAAAAAAATAAATACTGAATAAATGAATATACTGTGGAAATGGTAGAGCTGTTATTTTCTGTCAGGAGTTAGTTTTCCTTTGACCAAATATTCTGTTGGCTTTTGTGAAATGAAAATTTTCACTGTACAAAGTAATACCTGAATCTAGCCTCCTTGAAAACCGTTAGAACTTTATTGATATTTCCAATTCCAGCAAAGATGGAATAGCTCCATTACTCTCAGGTCCTCCCTCTTATAACTAAAAAACTCTAAACATCATATAACAAACGAGCATAAGAAATCTTTGAAAGATGGAAAGAGGACAGATGGCCTGTAGACTTTTGGACGTGTGGAACAACATGGCTGCCAGTCCCCTGGACTTCCTCATTACTTCTCATACGTCATGAACAGAGGGCTCCCCAAGCTTCTCACCTGGGCCTCCAACAGGCACAGACTTTAAGAAAAGCCTGTTCCCCCTAGACAAAAACCTGGGAAAAGGGTGGTCTAACAGCAAAAAACTTTCTTGGCAGTAGTCATCCTATACAAGCCAAGCGTCAGTAGAAAACCAACCCCTGAAGTTTTAGCAGGGCCACATAGAGAACTGATCTTCCTCCCCATGCTCCGAACCAGCTGAGGCAAGCAGCAGCGCTTTGATTCCCCACCTGGTGGTGTCAGCAGATTGAGCAAGGAGCTAATCTCCCACTCCCTGCCTGACAGAAGCAAGCAGCGCTCGGATTCTCCCACTGGGCTGCGTGGTTGAGCAGGGACCTGCTCTCCCATCTCCTGCGTGGTGGAAGCAGGAGGCGCTTCTGTTCCCCTGCCGCCGTGCTGTGAGTCGGGCCGGTAGTGAGGTGAGCCTCCGCACCTGCCCAGTATCAAGACTGAACAAGACGGTGCAAGTTGGGGATAGTCAGAATCCTTTCCCCCCAACTCCAGTGGTGAGCTGAGCTTTCCCTCCCACCCAGCATCCACAAGATGGGGTTGCCAACATTCTACTTGCTCCCATCTCACTGGGGAGTTGGACTGCCACATCCACCGGGCAGCAGTGAGATGGAATGAGATGTTGCAAAGCAAAGCTGTTTGGCACTCTGGTTCTGGCTCACCAGTGTCAGTGGGGTCGCATCAGTGAGACTCTTCAAGGTTGTTGTGTTCAAGGCTCTGGGGTGGTCCTAGTCAACCAGCTTTCTCAGGAGGGACTTTTTCCCTTCCATCTGCTCTGCACCAAAGATGCGTCTGCAGCACTGTCTGATGTTCAGGCATTTATTTTGGCACCTCTCTTACAATATAGACAGCAGGAGCAGGGGCCCGGGCCAGGTACAGCCAGGGGTCAGATGACAGCCTGACGAGGAGGGTCTCCATCCAGAGATCATTCTCAGAATTTGAGAGATTCTACCCTGTTTCCTATACTGTATTCAGTCTACATCAGTTACAGGTGTTTCTTTCATAAAGGGAGTTCAAGCTACTCTTGTAAGGGTAAGCTTTGTTTTAAGGGTCAGAAAAGTTGCATCTGTGCTGAAGTGGCCTTGTTGCTAGGAAAACCTGGGTTTTTAGGTCTCATTGTCATTGAGACCTGATAATCTCCAGGCCAGGTGCATCATACTGCTGAGTGACACATAGTATAGATCCTGTGAGATGTTTGAATGGGCCTTATGGCTGTCATTACTCTTATAGCCATGGTTTGTCTCTCACAGTGCACTCAAAGGTGGCGGAATGTGGGGCCAGTCAGTCTCTCCAGCCCCAGTGTGAGTAGGGACCAGTGGGGAGCTGAGCCTTTACCGCTGCCGAGCATCAGTGAAATGGAACAAGGTGGTGGGAAGCAGGCAAGTTAGCGATTCACTCCCTTCTCCCTTGGGGTCAATAATACTTAGACGAGTTCTACTTCTGCAGGAACACAAGGAGCCTTAGTGTCCATTCTGCAGAAGCAAAACAATGTGCATCTCTTTAGTCCTGCACTCCTCTGATGACAGTAGAGTCCAATGGGGAGCTGAGCTTACACTCTACTCAGAGGCAGCAAGGTGATGGGAGTTGTAGCTCCATTTTCACTGAGAAGATGGGGGCAGGGCTGAGGGGAGAGATGCGTGTCTACCCTATCTGAATGCAATAAGGCTCAGTGCTCCACTTTTGCTGAGATAGTATTGACAGGACCCATGGGGAAGCTACACTCCCACCTGGCCCTCCTGCTATACCTTGCAGGGGGAATGTCTGCTAAATGGAAAATATTAAATAGGACTCAGAGTCTCATAATATCCAAAATGTCCAGGATATGATAAAAAATCACTAACCCTACTAAGAGCCCAGAAAAATCATAATTTCAATGAGAAAAGACATTCAACGTGAATGAATAATGAATCAGATGTTGGAATTACCTAACAAGGATTTTGAAGAAGCTATCATAAAAACATTTCAACGACAATTATAAATTTTCTGCAGACAAAATTAGAAAATCTTAGCGAACAAATGGAAGTTATAAAAAGAGAAGTAAGAGGAAACTATAGAAATGAAAAATACAATCACCAAAAAACCCCAAAAAACAAAAAAACCCTCAATGGATGGACTTAATAGCAGCATGGAGATGATAAAAGATAGAATCAGTGAGCTTGAGGACAGATCAATTGATATTATCTTAGAATTTACCCAGTCTGAAACACAGAGAGACATAGAGGATCTCTGGAACAGTAACAAAAGAACTGGGTTCATGCCATCAGAGATCCGGAAGGAGAGGAGAGAGTGAGACTGAAAAAGTATGCAAAGAAATAATGACTAAAAACTGCCTAAATTTGGTGAAAGACATAAACCCACAGATTCAAAAAGCTGAGAAAGTTTATTCCAAGTAGGATAAACACAAAGGAATTCACGTGGAGGCACATCAAAATTAAACTTGTGAAAACTGAAGGTGCAGAAAAAGAAAATCTTAAAAACGGCCAGAGAGAAATGACTCATCACTTACAGGGGAGCTATTTGGATGACCGCAGATTTGTCATCTGAAACCATGGAGGCCAGAGGAAGTGGGACAGCATTATTTAAGTACTGAAAAAAAGACCTCTCAATTGCAGGGAGAGTATCCTTCAGGAATGAAGGGGAAATAAAGACATTCTTAGAATAAGGAATGCTAAAAGGATCTATTGCTGTCTGAACTACCTTTTAAGAACGGCTAAGGGAAGTTCTCTGAACAGAAAGGAATTGATAGCAGATGGCTTGGAACTTCAGAAAGGAAAGAGTATCAGAATGGGTACAAATAGGTATGGTTGTAAGGGGTTCTTCTTCTTCTCATGAATTTCTTAAGTCATGTTTTATGGTGTGGCGAAAATTATAAAACCTACTAATGTGGTGCTCAATGTATGTAGAAGAAACAAAACAATTATACCTAAAAAGTGAAGAGGGCCAAGGAACCTAAATTCAAGTAATTCATTAGAAGTGGTAGAAGTCTATACCAGTAGACTGTGATAAATTATGCACACATATTGTAATAACTACAGCAACCATTATTTAAAAATTGGTGATTCTCCTTCCTGGCATATTTCAAAGCATGGTGATGTATCTATCTACCTTACAAAATGCATAGCTTTGACTTGTGAGGATTTTACATAAACAGTTGCATACTCTACGTGACTTCTACAATTTGCTTTTTTAATTCAGAGTGTTTTTATAATGAGTCCTTGTAACTGCTGTGTTAGTTATGAATGTACCACTTTATGTTTATATTCCTTTATTGAGAGGTGTTTTTTAAGACATTTTCCCAGACTTAAGCCATTACAAGCAATGCACAATGGACATGCTTGTTAAAGGCTCCCTGAGTCCATGTGCATGTGTGGGTGTGTGTTTTGAATTTTTCTAATTAAAATAAACCCCCTTGGATATTTTCTCCAGCATTGTTTCCTTGGCTAATTCTGGCCCATCTGTTAAGTCACATTCTTTCAGATCCCATCAAGCAGATGATAGCTTTCCTGGAAATGCGAGCTCTGAGAGAATCAGATGTATTCCTGCATCATGGTAGGCCTTCAGCCAAGGAGGTTAGATATTGCCAGTTACTCCTCCCAGACCATAACGATGTTCAAAAAGTTCTTTAATTATGTCCAATGATCCCTTATTACCTGCTGATCCATTCCCATGAGGATGCCTAGGACAACCAGAAACTTAACCATCCTCCTTTCTTTGCTTTCGTAATTCTCTGCAGCATGGATGGACATGAACCTTTGCACCCCTCTGGTCAACCAAGATGGCTCAACATAGTAGTCAGGGAACCAACTGAATGAATGGTGGCCAGAGGTGCCAACACTGCTGTCAGGTAATAAGAAAGTCAGATGCTCGTTGGCTGCAAGTGTTTGCAGGTTGGCACATCATCCCGTGGATGGGAGTGGACAGACAGTGTGGATGTTCAACAGTCCCTTGGTGAGGTGGAGGGGAGGATACATAGGTACGGATATATGCACATAGTATATATATGAATTCTGTAAAGATACTTTAAAATAAGACATGAGCTGGGCTGGACACAGGTGACTCTAGACTGCTAGCTGTGATGTCCTGAAGATGGGACTTGGGGACCCCCAATTGTCATAGGATAAATATAATGAGAACACTGGGGAGAGCAGGGAGCCTGCCTTTACAGCTGTTGATTTTGAAACAATGTCAAGTTTTCTCAATGTGGTTGGT
Organism: Lepilemur ruficaudatus; assembly: GCA_963574885.1. Taxonomy (NCBI): domain Eukaryota; kingdom Metazoa; phylum Chordata; class Mammalia; order Primates; family Lepilemuridae; genus Lepilemur; species Lepilemur ruficaudatus. The sequence goes on from CAUYRT010042083.1 coordinate 25,907, forward strand.
GGAAATGTGTATCCAGCCATCCATCCAGATAGCCAAGGTTTTAAGGGAAATATTAGAAACAACTGGAGTTACACAAAATTAGTGATGATCAAATAGTTAGCTAACGTTTCCCTGAAGATGAGAATGGCTCATCTTCAGCTCCAGAGGAAGGGGTATAGGAGTGGGGAAGAGTCATCCCTTGATTACTACAGTGCTCTTTGCATCAGGAAAATTTGCTAGTTTCTAAGTGAATCTTTTTTATAACTTCCTTGTGGGTTACATCCTAAATATGAGATAATTCATTTTAAACTAATGTAAAATATGTAGAATAATTGTAATATAATTACATAGTAAAATAATTTGGAAGCTGATGTGTAAGAGTTTTTAGTTTCTAATTTATGTTTCATGATATGCCTTAGGATGGGTGACTTACCTTTATCAACCCCCAAATAAGGGCCGTGAAGACTTTTATAAATAATTTTCAGTTCTGAAAACCTTCCTGAAAAAGCATTGCTCTGGGAAATCAAGATGACCTCTCATTGCAGATTTTCAGAGCAACTCCCTGGGAGATGGAAAAGCTTTGTTTGAGAAATCCAAGTATAATTAATGTACACTTCTTTGTTTAAAGGGAAGATTGAATTGAATTATTATAATATTAAAAGCATTTAAGGTGACCTGTCTTTTGTAACAAGGGCATTTAGATGGCAAAATTATGATAAAGGGAGTATTATATTTGTCAGCTATTATCATTCTGAATTTGCATAAAAGTAATCATAATAGTGAGAGACATTAAGTGCATTAATTATCCATTAAAGGGGTAATTTAACAATCATTAAGGGAAGCACTAATAGATTGGTGATCATCTTTACAAATGATGTACTTGATCTAAGCTTTATATAACACCAAAAAGATTAATCTGTCATTTTTACTTAGGTAGAATATACATTTTGTTTTAGTTTTTTGGTAGCTTCTGTTAAGAATGGAACATTAGAATGGATGACCAAGTATATATTTTGTGCCTCTCCTATAACTTCATACAAGATATGTGGGAATACCAGTGCCCAATCAGTTGGCCGGGTGTAGACGGGCCACCTTGGATGGCTGGATACACATTTCCACCAGCCGTACTGAGAAACCTTGACATTGTCTCTAGATCAACAGCTATAAAGGCAGGCTCCTTGCTCTCCCCAGTGTTTCCATTACATTTATCCTACGGCAGATGGGGGTCCCCAACTCCCTTCTTCAGGACATCACAGCTAGCAGCCTAGAGTCACCTGTGTCCAGCCCAGCTCATGTCTTACTTTGAAATGTCTCTGTCTCCTTAAGGTTACTGTGTTTGTAAATGAAAGAAACCCACCAAGGCTAGCCTGCATAAAAGTGTGTGTGTGTGTATAAGGATAAGGAATTAGTTTGTGAATCCCAAGGGCAGCAGAATTACCAGGCCTCCTGAGGGCCTGGGGCAGGGAAGAGGAGAGTTGTTAGCAACCAAGGCAATCTTTCTTTCACCTAGTAGCTATCTGCTGCCTTCCCTTCAGCCTCTTTGCAGACCTGATTTCTGTGCTTTGCCAGGAAGGTGGGCCAGCCTTGAATTTATATGCCTTTCTGAGGCCAGTGCTAGCAGTTGATGGGGCTGGAGGATTTCGATCCCAATCCCACAATCCTAGAAGGAAGAAACAGTAGCTCTATTTTCACCATGCTCCTACCCCTGATTCAATAAGCCAGGGGACAGGTTTGTGTTGCAAAACATGCCTCAGCAGAGGCAGTCACAGAGGAGGCGGGTGGCTGGCCAACTCCCTAGGGTAAGTCCCTCCCTATGGTGAGACCAACCCAGAACCTGAGAGGGCTGGCTTGTGCCCTTACCCTTTTCTTACCTGCACCCTGGACCTGTGCTCCTGTCTTCTCCTGCCTGGGGAGCCCCAGGTCTCTCCTCTCTAGGACTGGAGATTCAGCCCTGCCCAGGTGGACCTGGGTTCAGTCCTCTGACATGGGTAGGGCTACACCTGCCTTGAGGGATTAGTATAAAAACCAGCCAGCTCTGACCTTTCTTCTGGGGCTCACAGCGGTGTTAGGAAGGATGTAAGTGGCAGTAGTTGCTTTTCTTTAAGGCTCAGATGAAACCCGCCTTTCCCAGGAACCATGTTCTTCTTTCCTGTCTTCAATCATCGATTTGTCATATGACTGCAGTTTAGCAAGTAACTATTCTGTAACATGCACTGGTTTTCCTGAGCACTGTGTTAGATTGCAAACTCCTTAAGGGTAGGAATGGCATCTTCTATTTCTTATGAATCCATTGCACTCAGCACTGAGGAAATGCTTTTATTCTTCATCATTAGATAAATGAGATCCAGTTTAGATAAATAAACACTTCTAACATTTCTAAGTGCTTTTATGTGCCAGATATCATTCATTGAAAAGATTATATTTGACCCAACAGTGGCCCACAGAGTGAATAAATGATGAAGAATGATATATTTGATTGCTATAGTAACAACATAGAAACTTTTACTTTCAAGTCTCTAATTATGCATGGTTTGATACTGACTCTTGAACGAGGAAAACCACAAAGAACTGTTCCCTTAGCTCAAATATGCTTACATTATTGATATGGACATAAGTAATGGCTCCATGCTGGTAGACTCTGTGGGATGATTTGCGGTGCCCATCCTAACCCCCTTCTCCCTTGCCTTCTTCCCTGTGGTCTCTCAGCCTCTCTGCATCTCTCAATGCCCACGTGACCTTGTTCTGGCTAATGAAACAGTGGCAGAAGCTCCTAGAGAAGACTTCTCCTACCACTTAAAAACATAAATATTTATAAAGGGAGAGCTTCACTCCTCCCTTCTTCTTGCCTGAAACACAGATGCAATGGCTGGAGATACAGCAGCCATTCTGCTACCATGAAGATGAAAACCACTGACTAAGGATGGTGGACTAGGAAGATGAGAGAAGCTGGCACCACAATGAGGTTCTTCAACAGCTTCACCTTCCCTTCATTGCCCACACCTGGATATCATTGTTCATGAGAAAAACAAAGCTCTTGTTTAAGTCATTGCTGGGTGTTCTTTGCACCTGACTGCACTGTCTTTACATCTGATTGCACTGTCAGTGGACTGACAGTCACATTGTAGCATCAAATCTTTAGCTGCAGAGTGATAAGAATTCATGCTGTTTGATTCACATAGCTTAATTCAGTTTCTCCTTAAGTGAGTACTTACTCATCCACTAATCCATTCTTCATCAATCCAGCCAGCCACCTATGTGTCTATTCGTTATATACCAACAGGGCCAGAGCCTACTGTATGTACAGCACTGGGCCAGGTCTTCTGCAAAATGGGGTGGGGCCGTGATCTTGTCTTACTCTTGGCTAACCACTTCACCAGCTGCTATTGAGGTGAGCATCAGAGGCCAAATGGGGGAAAGAACTCAGACTTTTGGTGGATTGTGAAACCCACCCCACTGTTTGGTAGCCTCTGGGGAACTTAAATGTGATCCGCATCTCTCTGAGCCTGCCTTGTCTGTCGAAATGGCTGTGAACACTTACCCACAGGAAAGGGCTGAATGGGGCATTTGAAGATGCAATTCATGTGAAACTTCTGGCACACAATAGGTGTTGAGTAAAAGTTAATGGGGAATGTAGCAAAGGGAAACTGCTGCTGAAGAACATCTTGAATAAACTTCTCCAATTTTATTGGTGAAAGAGACTATATACAGTCAGGGGAATGAGGGGCAGCTGTATATGCCAGAAGCAGCCTCTGGGGAATTCAGGCTAGACCAGGAATTCTTCTATACAACCAGACATCTGCCTCCTCTGTGGTGTTTAGTTTTGTCATATAAAGTCTATGCATGTCTATGTGGTGGGGTGGTGGGCGGGCGGGCACGGTAATGAGGAAGAATTCACTTTAGGCAATGTTTTAGATTGTGGTTTGTTGCAAAACTCATGACTGGCAGGCTCCAGTTTCTGTATATCTGGATCCCCAAATAAGGTGATTTCTATCTATGGCTGTTAGTTCTTTAAGGCTCCTTCACGAGGAAGAATTAGGAAGGGGGATAGGACCTCCTGCGTAGGGGATGCTTTCTTCCTCTCACCTGACATGTCCACCGGTGTTCCCAGGGAGGAGCAGAGACAGATCCTTGGCAGACCAGCCTGGCATCGTTCTCTACTTTCCATCTGCAGACATGCCAGCGGGGATTTGGCATTCTTGCCTCATTGGGTTGACTGCATTGTGTTCAGCCTTCATGTTTGTCTCTTGCCAGGTCTTGTCTTTAATACAGGCAAATAGAAACAATTGGGCAGGAAAATGACTTTGACGGTTTCTCCTTTGATCTGAGTCATGGGTCATAGATCAAAGTGACCGCAAAGTCATCTTGCTTTATAGAGTTCTGTTGCAAAACATGCTGCTGTTCTGTTTGGTTGGGAAGAGCAGGGTGGAGATTTGGTTTTCATTTACTCATTCTCTTTGCTTTTGGACTTCCCTACCATGTTGTTCCACATCTGCAGTGGACTGGAAACACCAGGTGATGCCCAATTTGTCCCAGCAAGGCATGAAAAGAGTGGAGACCCAGGCCACTTTTAGTGTGTCAAAGGCAGTGAATATGACACTCTGTTTACCCCTTGGTTGAAGATATTAACCAAGGTGCCCGCTTTCTCCTAGCTGTAGCCGGGGCCTCTCATCCAAATCTGGCCTGTCAGACTCTCCTGAGACTTTAATTTGAGTAGAATTTCCCAGATACTTTCTCTCTGGCATTTTCCTGACCACTATATTGAACAATTCCTGCCACTTGGAAGACTGTGGTGGCCCTAATTCCTACTGTCTCAAGGTGTCTTCTCCAGTCTTGTTGGTTCTGTACACTTTCAAAAAGTTCCCTCTTAGTTTAAGTCACCACAGATCCGTGCCTTCTGCTTGCAACCAGAGAACCTGGCTGATGCAGTAGGCCTTTCTATAAACTGGCCTATTCCTTTCCTTGTACTTTTCTGCCTCATTTTGTTCATGGACAACTACTTCCTGATCTGGCAAACAAATCAAGAGGACCCAGTAACATGAGTTAGGCCCATTGTGCCGACCCTCTCCTCTCCAAGACACACTCAGAGCCGCCAACGGCATGGAGCACTCACTTTGATCAGTTTTAAGTTAATGGTTGGCCTGGATTTTGAGGCCCTCAAAGCTATCTATTCGTGAATAACTTGGCCACAGGAGCTAACAAGTCATTACTCAGTACTTGGCACATCACTCAGTACTATGTTTAGGATTTCCTTATTAAAGATAATCAAATTCCTTTTACTATTGCTTTAGAGATAAACATTCTCTTTCTAAGAGAGGAATCTACCTCTCCAAGTGCAGCTCAAATTCTGTGTACTCCATGAACCCATGTTCTCCTCATTCCTATCCTCTCCCACCCCCTTAAACAGAGTGAGCCCCTGCCTGCCGTGAATGAGTCTGAGTCTGAAGTAAATGCACCAGAAGATGGAAACTCTAGAAGTCACCTGTACCAGGCAGGTAGCAGATGCCAGGTGTCAGATGATAAATGGTAGTGGTTCTGAGCCTCAGGCCGGGGATACAGTAGCAGGGGATGCGGCTGAGACAAATGTAACACACACCAGCTTCCAAGGTGGGCCACCGTGGCTCTGCTCTAGCCCTTGCTGGCACGTGGAAATGTAGGTCCACTATTGTCAGAGCTGGAAATCCAGGTTTGAAAGTAAACCCTCTCATTTTTTTTTAAAAAATCAGTTAGCAATAAATTGAAATTTAAAACACTGTATATGCAGACCTCGCTGCTCAGGCCAAACAAAGCATGCCTGCACACTGAATTCAGCCCGGGGTCTCAAGAATTCTTGACCTCTAATACTCTTAGGAAATCAGGTCTGCGAAATACTAATTCATAGAAAAAAGCAACATGCAGAAGAGCATACATAGAATAAATAAATATATGTATGCATATATGTGTGTATGTGTTAATACATTTATTCTGTGTATGCTCTTTGTTTCCATGTGTATACATATATCTATACATACACACTCATACATGATACGAATGGGGATAGAATAGAAAATCCACACATTGTTGCCCGTGATTATATCTAGCGGGGGGGGGTGTGGAGAGTGTTGGGGGACCTTCAGTGTCGTGTATCATTTCTCTTATGGGTAAGTTCTTAGTTATAAACATGCCTTATTTTAGTAGTCAGGAAGAACAAAAAGGATGCAACTAAAATGGGAGGAGGGGAAGTGAGGCCGAGCAGTGCCATGCTTGGGGGGTCCCCTCCCTCCACTCCCTTGTCCAGTGGGAGTCGGTGTTTACAAGGCCCCCCACCTGCTTGTTTCAGAGCTCCCTATAAGCAGGAGCCGCCTGTTTCTGTGGTCTCTCCCGTGCCTATCCTAGACGCTGCAGGTGACATACAGGTGACTGTCGGGTGTGGATTGAGTGGCCTGAACAGATGGATGAAGTGGGTGGATAGACATAGCTTTGGCAGTGAGGAATCCAGGAGCGGGGCTGGACTGCCTGTGGGTTTGTCCACCTTTGTTCATAGGAGAGGAGACAGTTTAATGTCATGCTGCAAAATGTCTTTCCTAATCTGCGGTCTTCCAAGGGGCTTCAAGTTCAACGTCCTTTGTGTCTCCTGATCTGCTGTCTTCCTTTGACATCATCAGAATCAACGCCTTGACCTCTTCTGGTTCTCAGTTCCCAAACTTTGGCCAATTTGATCGAGAACGTTCATGGGGGAACAATTCAGAGAGCACGGTGAAGAAACACCTTCCTCAGCTCTGATGGGAACTCTGAGACCCCGAGAGGGACTTGCTTGGACAAGGCCCCACGGCGGCGAGGGGCAGAGAGAAGGCAGGAAGGCAGGGCTCTTGGCCCACAGATCAGCCTCCTTCCCATACTATGCTGTTGCCTTTAAAAACTTTCAGAAAAAGATAATGAATAATATAACAGACATCGAAGCTGCTACCCAGAATTGACAGATACTCACCTTTGTAATTTTTTCTTTTTCTTTTTCATTCTTTTGTTCCCTTTCCTTAAGGAGCACTGCCTCGTTTCAGTCAAATCATATCTGGGGCATAGTCCGAAGGACAGGATTTCTAAATGATGATATCATCACTGTGGTGTCTGAGCCCTCTTAGAATCTAGTCTGAGGATAACGTTTGCAGCCCTCTGCAGTGCAGGGGGCGCTTGTGGTGTGTGGGACCTGGCATGTCTCCTCCGGGCCTCCCACCCACCCGAGTTCTCTGCAGCTTTGGCTTTTCTGGACAAGGCAGTTGGCATACGGGGCATGCAGTGAGTGTCTCTGGACTTGTGAACTCACAAAAGAGGCCTCTTCCATATTCCAGATCCTTCGAGGTGGGATCTTGGTGAAGGATACCCTAGGAGGATATTTGTAAGCCGAGCATTGACTTCTCAATTAATTATACGATAGCCGCGTTTTTCAGCTAACAAGACCATCCTTGTTTTCAGCTTTTGTGAACCAGGCGTTCTGAGCTCAGTTCCCTTTGATCCATGTTACACAACTCTTCTGAGTTGCTAATCTGTTCCAGGTCAAAATAGATGGGAACCACCACAGGAATGGCAGCTGCAGGTTTTTGCTTTTCTTGAAATCTGAAAAATTGTATGGTGATGGGCAAAAGTATTGATGATAAATTCTTTGCCAGGAAGATTAAAATTGGGAAAATATGAAAAGGAAAAAAAAATCCTAGAAGAGCAAGTTATCTAAGGAGAACATCAGTAGTTGCAAAGCTATTTCAGGACTGGTTCAAGTCTAAGAACCTCAAATGGCTGTGAGAGGAAGTTTCCAGAAAATGAACTATTTCCAGTGTTTTGTTTTTGTGTCAGTCAAATGTAGTGTACACAGGGCTTGCAGGCCAGGCCACAGAAGTGGTCTCATGTGGTGTGGTGGGGCCTCTGTGGCCTGGGAGCCATACAGAGCTTTGTTTATTTAGATTCTTCTTGGCCTTGGATGAGGACAGGAGGACACCCATCTGCCGCTCCTGCTGTCACTCAGGCAGAGCACTGTTTTGTTCTTATGGAGCCACAGCTATGTGTCAGGGAAGATACAGGCCAGAGAGTCCAACTTCCCTGTTTTTTGGAAAATGATGCTTTGGCAACAGGGAAAGAAAGTTCTGAGGATTATCCTTTCTTATAGTGACTTGTATTACTGTGAACCAACCATTAGGCGCTTTTAGGAAACATTTCTGGTCATTCCAGGATGACCTTGGAGTCTTGGTAATGGATTCAAGTTATTCAAGTTATTATACCTCTGGGAGAGAGTTCCAGAAAGAACTAGCTCACACTGATTTTAACTATAGCAAAGCCTTGTTTGATGGTCATATCAGTTTTGGTTGTAAGTGGTAGAAAACTCACCCCCAAGTAGCATAACTGCAAGGAATTTACAGAAAGGTTCAAGGGGAGATCTGGCTTCAGTTAAGGATGAATCCAGATGCTTGGAGAACACCAGGGTCCTACTTCCCTGTCTCTGTAGTTCAGTCCCATCTCCCTGGGCTAGTCCATCCTCAAGCAAGCGGAGGAGCCACAGTACCAGCCCCGTATCCCCCCAGGCCCAAGCCCACTGGGAAAGGAGTATGTGCGTCCCTGGCAGTGCCACACAAGGGTCTCAGAACTGAGGCTCGTTGCCTCTGAATGGCCTGACAAATTTAGCTTAAGTCACACGTCCAGCTCTGAGCTAATGAGAGTAAGTAGGTGAGTGCTCGTTGCTGGGCCCTGGATTAGGAGCCGAAGGAGGAGCCACGTCCTCCAGTCCCATGTTCTAGACCTTGTTTGGTCTAGGAATCCGAACAATGCCATCTGGACCTGAGTACTCTCACTCTCTCTCAGTTTCTTCCCCCTCCGTGTTTCAGATGAGTTATGTTCCCGCCAGGTCCCCAGATGAAAGTGTAAGAGATCCGATTCCGCCAAAAACACTGCAGGATGAAACAAGAGGCAGGGTGAGGAGTGCTGAAAGGCCCAGCCTACAAACGTCCCTTATAGAGAAGTGCCAGTGATCTCACAGGTGTTAACATGAGTGAGCAGCTCTCATGTTCTCACCATTGTCGTCTGTCTGCACCTCTGCGGGTGCCAGGCCACCATGTATCAAATCGCGAACAGTGCATTTATGAGCCCGGTGGGCCCAGCTGTTTCTGCTGTCCAGAACTCTGGTCTTCGTGACAGGTGCTTCGCTTCCACGTTGTATCATTGTTACGGTGTCTTGTTTTCCCAACTGCAAGGCGAGTTGCAGAAGAACACTTGACAGGAGAGCCATAAATCACTTGTGCAGACAGGTTCATCTTTGGTCATTTTGTGTCTCTTCACATCTCGGTTTGACTCAAGAGGAATTCAGTAATGAGTACTCTGGAACCCCATGAGGCTTTATCTTGAATTTATTTATTTTAGAATGATCAGTGTCATTCAGTCAACTCCTCAGTGAAAAACAAGAACTAGCAAACTGCTTTTTAATGTCATAGCTGTGATTCTGCAGTTCCTCGTGCTAGGATGGAATAACATGGAGCAAAGGAGCTGGAGCCAAGAATCCACCCGCGGTCTGTTATTAATCACACTCACTGAACACTTCCGATGGAGGGAACGTACAGAACGCAAGAGAGAGCTCTGGCTTCTTTTGATAAAAATAGTATAAAAGAAAAAGAATCGCTCTTGTTGGCTACTACTAAAGAATTGGCTAAATACAGAATTTATCTCTGTGTAGCTGAATATTTAGAACAAGGCAAATTTACTCCATTTAAAGAACATAGCGTGTTCGCTTCATGTTTTCAATGAAAAAGCTTTGTTAATTCAGAGTTTTAAGTTTTGTTTCAAATTTGCATTTCTTTATGTTAAGGAAAGCAATAAGCTCAGTGCCAATTTTATGTCATTCTGTGTCTAAGTAAATATATACCTGTAAGCTCTACTATTTGTCCTTTCTCTTGGGCATTTTATCTATAAACGCAGTAACTGGAACCTCCAGTTCTTTGTGGAAGAAATAATTATTAAAATATTTACCTATATAATTGTTTCTGACCCTTTGTAAGCTAAGTCAGTCTACACATCAAGTTCACAGTTCAGTTTGCCACTGACCGGCTCTGGGGAGCTGGCGGAGTCTCTCCCTGTATTAGCTTCCCAGGGCTTTCGTAACAAAGTACCACGAACTCAGTGGCTTCAGACAACAGGAATTTTTATCTTGTTTTGCCAGAGGATAGAAGTCACTTTCACAGGTACCTAGGGTTAGGACTTTGACATATCTTTTGGAGGGCACAGCATTGAGTCCATAACTCATTGCCCTCTGCCCCTCACCCAAATTCATATCGTTCCCATGTGTAAAATACATTCAATCCCAACATCCTTCCAAATCTTAACCCATTCCAACATCAACTCTAAGTCCAAAATCTCTGTTATAGTTTGGATGTTTGTCTTCTCCAAATCTCATGTTGAAATTTGATCCCAATGTTGGAGGTGGGGCCTAATGGGAGGTGTTGGGTCAGGGGGGTGGATCCCTCATGAATAGAGTAATTAATGCTCTCCATGGGGGTGGGGCGTGAGTTCTCACTATTTGTTCAGATGAGAGCTGGCTGTTAAAAAGAGCCTGTACCTGTACTCTTCTCTCTTGCTTCCCCTTTGCCGTGTGACTTCCCCGTGCGAGGCTCCCCTTCTGCCTTCCACACTGAGTGGAGCTGCCAGAGGCTTTCACCAGATGCCCAGTCTTCTTCCAGCCAGCAGAACTGTGAGCCAAATAAACCTGTTTTTCTATATAAATTACCCAGCCTCAAGTATTCTTTTATAGGAACAATAAATGGACTAAAAAAATCTCCTATAAATATAATCAACCCAAAAGGCTCCAAATCCCATCTTCTAAATCATTTAATCAGCTACGGGTGAAACTCAGGTTACGTGGCACATCCTGGGGCAAAATTCCTCTCCATTGGTGGACCCAAAGGACAAGTTATCTGCTTCCAAAATACAACAGTGGGACAGGCATAAGATAGACATTCCCATTCCAAATGGGAGAAATTGGAAGGAATAAAAAGGTCATGGGTACCAAGCAAGTGTGCAGCCCAGTGGAGCAAATTCCATTAAGTTTCAAGGCCTGAGAATAATTCTCTGTGGCTCAAGGCTCCACTTTCTGGGTAGCTGTTGGCAACCTCACGCTCTTTATCTTGCCTTTTCTGGCTTCTGAATGTGTGTCTCTGCCTGCAGAGTCATTCTTCCTTCATTTCATCCTGTCTCTGTCCCAGATGACAGCGTTTCTGCTGATGCAGTATTTAAAGCCTTGTTGGTCTTCCATGCATGTCAAGGGGTCCATGACGTTAGACAGAAAGATTCTTCATGGAATCTTCCTGGAGAATCCCGTCTCTTTTCCTGGCTTCTATTTAGATGATGGATTGGGTTCCACACACTCACACTCCTGGTGTTCTCTACAGAGCATACTTTCTCATTTTTTGTTAACAGGATAGGCTAAAAATTTTCAAAATCACCAAGTTCTGGTTTCTTTATGTTTAACAATTCCATCCTCAATTTATCTCTTTCCTCTCACAATTCACTATAAGCAGCAAGGAGAAGCTAGGCCACACCTTCTGCACTTTGTTTTGAAATCTCCAAGTTCATCACTTACAAGTTCTACTTTCTACCCAACAGTAGAACATAACTCAGCCAAGCTTTCTGCCGTTTGATAACAAGGCAAATACTATAACAAGTGGCCAATTATTATGCCACTCTGCAACCGACTATACGGAAACCGACTACAGATCCCGACAAGCTCTGCTGCTTCCTGCGGTGTGCTTTCCTCCTGTGTCTAACAGCCTTTCCTCTAGTGTCCCATGACATGCTTCCCTTTTAAGGCCTCTCCAGAAGTACTTTTAATGTTCCTATTTCTAGCAACATTCTGTTCATGGCCATATATGTATTCCGTAAGATGACAGAAGCTTTTTCTACTGTTTTCTCTTCTCTCTAAGCCTTCACTGGAATTGCCTTTAATATCTGTATTTCTACCAACGATCTCTTCAAGGCAACCTAGGATTTTTCTATCACGCCTCTCAAAATTCTTCCAGTGTCTACCCACAACCCAATTCTAAAGCCAGGGCTACATTTTTAGGTATTTGTTACAGCAGCACTCCACTTCATTGTACCAAAATCTATATTAATTTCCTAGGGCTGCCATAACAAAATACCACAATCTGGTGGCTTAAAACAACAGGATTTGTTATCTCATGGTTGTGGAGGCTAGAAGTCTGAAATTGAGATGTTGGTAGGGCCACACTCCCTCCGAGGGCTCTAGGGAAGCATGCTTCCGTCCCTCTCCTGCCTTCTG
>CAUYRT010042084.1:0-27098 GCA_963574885.1 Lepilemur ruficaudatus
TGTCTTAGCTCTTTCCCTCTGTGCTCGTCTCAGGAATTGTCACCACTTTGTCTGCTCCTTCTCTACCTTCCTGCTTGCCTTTTCTCACTCTACTTCACCAAGAGTTTCTCAGTATTCAGTTCTAGGCACTCTGCTGTTCACTCTGACTCCCTTAGTAACCCTCCCTATCCCCTTGGCTTTAGCAACACTCATGCAATTCACTAATATATATTCCAAAGCCACAGCCCTCCTCAAATCATGGCCCTTATATCTAAATGCCTACCTGACATCTCTTTTTGTATTTTTTAAGTGCACCACAATCCTAAGATCTTCATTATTGCCCAAGAAACATGGGCTCCTTTTGCTGTTCTTTATTTAACTAAAAGACTAACCATTTATTGAGTTAAGGAAGCCAGAGAGTATCATCCTTATACAGACTTCTGTCTCTAACTCTTGCAGATAACCCATCACAAAGGAATGTCCATTTTTTTCTCCTAAATGTTGTACAAATCATCCCACTAGTCGAACTTACCAACCATCCATTACTGATAGCCTCCTGCCTGGTTTACCATTATATATCCATTTCTGCAAATCCAACTGTAGCCAGTGTGAACCCTTCAAAACTTATTAATACATTTTCTCAGGCTTCCCGGCTGCCCAGTTGAAGGTTTTCAGACAGATCTCCTAACTTGGAAAATGAGGAAGGAGCTCTTTTGTGTGACTTACATGGCTATGCTTACTCCTCAAGCTCATCTTCCCCCATCTGCAGGAACCAAGAATGCCACATGCTCTCAGTTCCTCCTACCTGCCCACTGCACCCAATATAAAGCTTCTGCACTCTTTATTTTATCTTCCTTTTTTTTTTCTTCCTACATAAATCTGCTTCTTTTTCAGATTTCAGCCCAGATATCACTGTTTCAGGAAGCTTTTCTGGACCTCTCTGATGAGGCCAACTTCCACCACCTCCAAGCATAGCACTCTTGCATTTCATAGCACTTTGCCCAGTCGGGATTTCATTCTTATTTGTGTGATCATTTTGTGTTTTACACCCTGACTCTGTGAGGACAAGAACCATGCTCAAGATTTGGCTCACCTAACATTTATTCACATTTGATATCGACTCTCACATATTAACCCTAAGAGCATCTCATCTCACATTGTGGCTGAAGAAGCTTGGTGGTGTCTCCCATTGTCATGAGGACCAGTAAAAATCTGTGTGGCTCTGCTAAGCCCTGTATCAGCGTGGAAGCAGGAAGCCTGCCGGGTGAATTCCTTTGCACTTCTTGTTCAAGAATCAACATTTTAAAAAATGCCTATCAGGTCTCAGACACATTGCTAAATTTATATATCTTCTGTCATTTAGTGTCTTTATGATCCTTCAAAATTGGCATTATAAGCTCCATTTTACAGATAAGAAAACTAAGACTCAGAAACTTTAAGAGACTTGACCAACGTCCTGCACCTTTCTCTAGGAGCTGTACAATTATTCTCTATTAACTGGAGCATTTGATGTTAAACTATTAGATACAAAGCTTAGAACAAGTCTCATGTTTATTCTGGGAGATACTATTTATCAATTTATAATCTATTTTACTTCCACTGAGATCAACCCTCACAGCCAAGTTATAATGCTTTCCCCTAAAGCCAAAGTGACAGCCTTGTTTGAGATAGGTTGGCACATTTCTAATTCTGATAGAGAGTACCTCCTCTCTCCCTCTGTTTTCTCAGTTCATTCAATATAAAAGGTCTAAAAATAAATATATCCCTGGGCATTGATTATACTGTGATTTAACGTATTTCTGATGCTACCTAGTCCATGAAAGTAGATACAAAACTCAATTGGCATCATCCATTAAAGAAGTTCTTAAAAATTATGATATCAGTCCTAAAAAGGAGAGCACAAAATATAGAGTATTTGCTTTGGCAAAAAACAAACAAAAAAACGGAAAACAAAAAACACCTCTATAATGGAACTTTACTGTCATAGCAGCTTATACATTAGGACTTGAATAGAATCTCATCCAGCCAAGACTGGTGCTTGTGGCAATGTAGCTGTTTTTCTTAACCTCACGACTTGGAAACAGTTCTCCTCAAATGAGGTACCAAGTATTTAAGTAACCGGAACCCTGCACCAATATGTAGGGAGAGGAAACTCTATCACATATGCCTGCTGGGCATATAAAATCAGAAACTTTCAGCATATTACCAAATCCCTTTAGCAGCTGAATTTTTTTTCTATGTAGGAGGAAGAATGAATTTAGGCTTTAACATCATATTGGTCTTGTTTTGCTTCTATGCTCTGTCATGAACAAAATATGTGACATTGTGCAATCACTGGAAATCAAGAAATAATGATTCCAAATTTCTCAGGGATTGGCGTGGTGGATATCAACCTGAATGTAAAGTGTCTAGCTTTTGTCCCTTTCCTTGTGTAGTTTGCAGTCTATGGGGTCACAGGTAAATGGCAATACTATTAATAATATATTGATGTTAACATATCTTAATGATGATCTAAGTTATACTTTATCTCATTTAGTCCTCTATACCCTTCTGAACTTAATAGCATATTTTTCAGTTTGAAGATAAGGAAATTGAAGTCAGGGAAAAGAAGTGACTTGCCCAAGATCTCACAGCCACTAAGTGTCAGAGCTGGGACTCACACCCTATCTGATTACAGAGCTGGGGCTCTCAGTTCTCTCTTCTTGAAAATGAGGGTAGCTTAGACCATTTAAATGTCTAGGCATTTAAAATGCTTGTAACCTAAGATGAGAAGACTGGTGTTCTGCCTCAGCCCTACACATAGCACTCTGTGGGATATTTAGTTGTACTGGAGAGGGATGCTGCTTCCCCAAACCCCCATTAAACACTCCTTTCTGGAATCTCCTGTCTGAGGAAGTAGATTAAATATCTGCCTTGGACATGAAGCAGTTGGAGGGTTGAGGGAGGCAGGAAAATAAATTTCCCTGAGGGTTCATTGGGAAATGGGCACGCTTTTGCCCAGGGGTATCGGTGCTCTTGTTTGTTATCCTGAGGTTTGCTTTCGAGGAGCCCACCTCACAGCCCTTCTTCCTCCCCTTCTGTCTTATGCACAGATGTTACCTCCACTGTGCACCGCTGACCTTCCACCCATCCCATTCACTCTTACCTCATCCAAGAACCTCCTCATTAACAGTGGTGCCAACAGCTAGGGCTTTGGTGTGTTATTGATTGATTACATCTCTGAAAATGTAGGAAATCCTCCCTTCCACAATCTTAATCTCCTACTTTCTTTAAATAGATTTTCCACTCCTCTTAGGCTAACGTTTTCTATCATCCACGGTGTCAGGCTTTTTGAATAACTTGCACGTCTTACTTGGCTGCTGGGTTTCTTCAGTTCTACCTGTGTCAAAGCAACTAAGAAGTGAAATGTCAGTATCCCTTTCTTGCAGACACACCTGTGTCAGTTGACTATTGCTATGTAATAAACAACCGCAACCTTCCGTGACTTGAATATTTATTGAACTCACAATTCTTCAGGTGGGCAATTTTCAATGAGTACAGCTAAGCAGTTCTGATATTGGTTAAGCTCCTCCATGTATCTGCAGTCAGCTATGGATGAGCTAAAAGGTTTTGCTGATCTTGTCTGGAATTTTCCACATCTCACAGGTATGACTAGACTGACCCAGCTCTGTTCTTATGTCTCATTCTCCAGGAACTTGAAGTAATCCACATGGTGTCTGCAAAGGGTTTCAAGTGAGAGAATGGAAATGTGCAAAGCTTTTTGAGACATGGCATAATGGCATTTCATCAGATTCCATTGTCCAAAACAAAGCACAAGGCCAGCCAAGATTTAAGAGCTGGAAGATAGGTTTTACCTCATGACAGGAGCTGCTAAATCACTTTGCAAAGTACATGGATTCAGGAAGCAACGGAGATCAATTGGGCCATTTGTGCAGTAACTCAACCACATCCTCAAATTCTACTGGTAGATTCATTGAATAATCCTTACTTTGTTTTTGTTTGATGAACATAATGAGAGGAAGGAAAACATCATGTTGTTCTCTCTAAAGGACAAATCCTTAGTCTAATGCAATCTCATTGCATTCCTGTGTTCTCTAAGCAGAGGGGAGGTTGGGCAACATGAACAAGACAGTTCTGTACCTTTTCATGACTTCTGCAGCTTTAGATTTGTCTTCAGCTTTGAATCCCACAAAAGTGTAGTAAGTGTCTATTGTATACAGATACTCTTCTAGGTACTTAGATTATGTGAGTGAGTAAACTATTGCCCCCATGCCCATATGGAGACCACATTCTAGTGGATGAGAAAGAGAACAATACACATAGTTTGTTTAAAAGTGATGAATGTTATGGAAAAGAAGCAAAAACTAGAGTGGTTAAGGGCCATAGGAATGGTGAGGCAGAAGACTACTAGATTAGGCTTTCTTGAGAAGGTAAGCTTTGCCTGAGATTGGAGGAAATAAGAGAGTGAGTCCTGGAGATGCCTGGCTTTCTGGAGCATTCTAGGGAAGGAGAAGGCCAGGAGGCAGGAGATTGCATAGCATGTTTGGGGAGCAGAAAGAAGGCTGGTGTGGTTGCAGTGCAGTGAGCAAGGGAAGGAGGCTCAGGAGATAAGGTCAGGAACAGGAGCAAGGAAATGAGGGTGAGATCGTATGGGGTTGGCGTCAGCAGTCAAATCCCGCCCACCATCTACTTTTGAAAATAAAGTTTTATTGGAACCCAGTCATGTCCATTGTTTACATATTGTCTATTCTTACTTTCGCACTACAATTGTAGAGTTGAGTGATAAACACTGTAATGGCCCACAAAGCCTAAAATATTTATTCCCTGGTCCTTTACAGAAAATGTTTGCCAACCCCTGACATAGGGTCTTCTGTGCCACTGAAGAGTTTTCTCTTTTATTTTAATAAAAATGGGGAGCCACTGCAGAGGAATTATACCATCTCACTTAGACTTTGTAAAAATAAAAATCACCACAATTTCTGTTAAGAATGGGCTCTAGGAAATTAAGGGTAAATGTCTAAGAGGGACCAGTTAAGAACTATTCGGACAATCTAGGCAGGTGTTGTGGTTTGGATCGGGGTAGAAGCAATGAGGTGGTGAAAAGAAGTTAGAATCTGGGAATATTTGGAAGGTAGAACAACATACAGATTGTTTAGCTGCAGGAAGAGCCTCACTCAGCATCGTGTGACAGAGGAAGAGAAATAGAGGAATGCATCCACACCATTTGAGCTTGACACTAGGAGAGATGCTGGGACCCAGGAGAAATGACTCGCTGAAGTTCACTTGTATTCTTTAGAGCAAAACAGGATAGATCCCATAATGTCTAGCTGAGTGGTCCATTAATACAACAGTCCACAGTGCGTTCCTGATCCTGGGTTTATTCTTATGTATCATTTAGCATCTGGTACAGGGGAACGCTGACTGTCCTTCCTTAACAGCCTATTGTTTCTTTTTTTATCAAGCTAAACTTTCTGTGTCTCATTAACTCAGGGCCTTGCTTCTGCCTATAGAACGTTACTATGAGCAGCAAATGTGCATGTGTGGCTAGATCACCTGGCTGCAAGTCCTGGTTCTGAGGCTGAGCTATTTAAACATTCTGCACCTTGATGTTCTAACCAATAAAGCAGGGGACTAATTCTATCTACTCCTCTCTGTTGTTGTGAGAATTAAGTATGATCATTTCTATTCAGTGATGTCCTTGTAGTTGGTAATTAGCACATAGTAGGCTTTGAATTCATGGGTGACTATTCTCCTGGTTATTTTTTTATTCTCCAGGGGAGGTATTCTCCGATCTGTATGGGGAAAGTGTCCTTCTATTCTCAACAGCCATCTTGTAGTGAGTGATGTCCTCAGTTCACCCTGGCTGGAGGATTATTGCTTGCAAATTTGAGACTTTTACAGACTTGCTGTGAGCAAGGATCAAGTAATATCACAGGCCAGGCTGCGATACTGCAGGGACATCTTGATGCGGATTATTCATGAGGTGCCGCATAATCAGGGGCCTGCAGACAGAGATACCAGCTCTGGGAGCTGGTTCAATTAGAGCTGTGCAGCGAGGCCGGCACTGTTTGGAGAGCTGAAGGAGGTGATCTGTTCCTGGAAGCAGCGGATTGTTGGGGCCCCTGGCTACCTACGGAGGGGTTGAGATCACAGGTTGTTTGGGGTTGGGGAGGCAGTGGGGGAAGTGGTAGCAAGGAATGGGGAGTTTTTAGTGAGAAGGAAAACAACTTGCCGAGATCTCTTATTTTGAACATGAAATCTATTCCCAGGTTTCTAACGGTGCAGTGTAGATAATAAAACCCGATGATGTTGTGAACAAAATTGCATGGCCCTGCTTCCTACTTGTCTCTTTTGAGAAGCTCCAGAGGTGTGAACAAGTCAGTAGTGTGTGACTTTAATTTTTATAACTCAGCACCGTATTCCTTTCCTATTTTCAAGGCAGTACATGCTCAGAGAAAATTCAGCATCATAAAAGGAAGAAAAGATTTTCTGTCACTCAACGCATAAATCACCAGTGTTAACATTTTGATGTTTTGGTTTCAGTTTATTTAACATGCGCAATCAGTAGACCCCACATTTGTGAATAAAGGTTCTTGGGGTTTTCCACAATCACGTTTCAGCCAAGAGTCACATATTTCACAGATCTCTCCTCATAACAAATTTAGCCACCTGTTCAAGTGTCATTGAATTTTTATATCTCACTCAAAAATGACTTTTTTTCCCAAAGACAAAGTCATAATTATTTTTAAAAAGTTGCTTTCTTGCACAATAAATTGACAACAGCAAAACTTTGTGATATAAAATCAGAAATGTTACCTAGGTTTGATAAGCTTTGCAGAACACACATTTCTAAGTCATTTTTAGACAATATTACAGATCAATACCTGACGTGATCCTGGGGTTCACATAGTTGCAACTATCCACTACCATTTGTAACATGTATAAATAAACACATGCTCACACACATAGGAATGCACGATGAGAATTGGTAGTATATATGGAGCTTTGTATCACTTTCCCCCTTTGCCATCACAATGAGACAATTTTCTTAGCAAAATTATTTAATAGACTAAATATTAACAACTGCATAATGGCCATTGTATCATTAATCTGTGACTCATGTATGCAACACTCCATTGCTAGATATATCCACTGCTTTATGTTTTGGTTACTACAAATAGTGTTGTAATGTATATATTGTTGTGAAGAAATATTTATTATATCTTTAGCATTTCTGTAGAATAAATTTATCATAAAGAAACTAATGTCTCAAAAGGTATAACTATTTTAAAAACACACACAGTTATATAGATAGTTACCGAGACATAGAGATATTTAAATAAAGATAGAGCTATATATATATATATGTGTGTATATATATATATATATATATATATATATATACACACATATAAATGGCCAAATTACTTCTCAGAACACTTGTGTAAATGCTAGGTCTCTTCCCCACCAACACCAGTATGAGGCAGTAGACTTAAAACAGCTATGAGAATTCGACATGAAAGCATTGCTTCATGTTCCTTCAGTTTTCTTTCCTGTTACACTGGTAAGGTTGAATATTGTCCTTATATTTATTAGCTGTTTTTCCCTTTTCTTCTGTAATGTTCTGGTCAGGTTTTTGAGCCATTGATAATCTTGATTTTAAGTGCTTTTCTAATTGATTTGAACAGTTTGAACACTACTAATACTTTCTTTTTGTGCTTTTATGGCAAACACCTTACAGGGCTGTTTCATTTTAATTTTGCACATGGTATCTTGAACATTTAAAATACCCATGTGTTCAAATCCTTCACAGGTCTCCACTATGGTGTCCCCTCGGGTTCTTAAGACACTCTTATCCCCAGATCCCTGAAATAGTTACCTCGATGTTAAAATAATTTTATGCCGTATTTTTGGTGTATAGTGATGAGGTGGGGAGTTTAGGTGGGAAAGGCTAATGAGGTAGGCAAGCACTTACATCCAAGGTGGCATTAAACAAATACGAAAAAAAGTGCAAGTGGTGAAGACTGTTTCACTTATTTGAGTCACTACTTTGGGGCTTTTTTGTTTTGTTTTGTTTGTTTTGTTTTGTTTTAAGTAACAATTATTGTTCCAAACTAGTTCTTTATCCTCTAACTCCTAGATTATTGAAATCACTTCCTAATTTTCTCTCTCCACATCCAATCTTTTTTTTTTATTTCAATATATTATGGGGGTACAAACGTTTAGGTTACAAATATTGCCCTCCTTGTCCCCCCTTCCTCCCCTGAGTCCGAGCTTCAAGCGTGTCCATCCCCCAGATGGTGTGTATCACACTCATTATGTATGTATATACCCATCCCCTCCTCCCTCCTCCCATCTGACTGACACCTGATGAATGTTATTCCTATATGTGCGCTTAGGTGTTGATCAGTTAAAAACAATTTGCTGGTGAGTAAATGTGTTGCTTATTTTTCCATTCTTGGGATATTTCACTTAGTAGAATGGGTTCCAACTCTATCCAGGAAAACAGAAGAGGTGTTATATCACCATTGTTTCCTATAGCTGAATAGTACTCCATGGTATACATATACCACATTTTATTAATCCACTCGTGTATTGATGGGCACTGGGCTGTTTCCACATTTTTGCAATTGTTAATTGTGCTGCTATAAAAATTTGAGTGCAGATATCTTTTTTATAGCATGTCTTTTGTTCTTTTGGGTAGATGCTCAGTGATGGAATTTCTGGATCAAATGGTAGATATACTTGTAGCTCTTTGAAGTATCTCCATATTGCTTTTCACAGAGGTTGCACTAGTTTGCAGGCCCACCAGCAATGTATGAGCGTTCCTATCTCTTCACATCCCTGCCAACATTTATTGTATTGGGACTTTTTGACAAAGGCCATTCTCACTGGAGATAAATGATATCTCATTGCGGTTTTGATTTGCATTTCCCTGATGATTAGAGATGTTGAGCATTTTTTCATATGTTTGTTGGCCATGAGTCTGTCTTCTTTTGAAAAGTTTTTATTCATGTGCTTTGCCCACTTTTTGATAGGGTTGTTTGATTTTTTTCTTGCTGATTTTCCTGAGTTCTAAATAGATTCTAGTTATCAGCCCTTTATTGGATGTGTAGCATGTGAATATTTTCTCCCATTCTGTAGGTTGTCTGTTTGCTCCCGTGATAGACAGGGTCCAGATGTCAGTGACCAGGATGCCATGCTATGACTTTACACATTAAAGCTGATGGGAAGGATTTTATTTGGAAAGTGAAAAGATTGGACTTTTATTTTAGAAAGATCACCTTGGTTTTAAAGTGCAGAAGGGATTAGAGTTGGAAAACATTAGAGGTGCAAGCTAGAATGCACCAAATCCTACTCCAATCCCTTTTGCACTTTAAAACCAAGGTGATCTTTCTAAAATAAAAGTCCCATCTTTTCACTTTCCAATTAAAATCCTTCCCATCAGCTTTAATGTGCAAAGTCATAGCATGGCATCCTGGTTGCCGACATCTGGCCCCTGTTTACCACTCCTGTCCCCGCCTGCCTCTCCTACTTTTCTACTTTACACTCTCCCGACACCATGCTGTTAAAGACTTGGTGTCTTTGCTCATGATGACCTCTCTACTTGAAATCTATTTATTTTATTAGATTCAAGCCGGGCAGCATCTCTCCCAAAAAGTGATTCTTTGAACCCATACTGTCCTAAGTGCCCCTCTTCTTTCTGGTTGTGGACCCCAGGCTGAACTACACCTTAGAACATGTTATATTGAAATTTGATTATGTGCATATATGTCTTATTAGACCACAACTATTTCAATATCAAGGACTCTTTTTCCATTTTTTTTTATGCCCAGCACTTAATATAGTGGCAACACTCCTGCGGTGCTCCATATCATGCAATTCTCAAAGACTATCATTCTCTTAACGCCTATCAAAGCCACATCAAAACCTTCAATAGCCATCAGCACCAATCCTCTGCTGCATCTTCTTCTATGAAACGAGACTATAAATCCCTGCTATACCTTCCTTCTGGGACCGAAAGGAAATGGAAAGCAGTAATGAATATGAATAATTATGTAAACTGTGAAGAGTTTTGTGTGCATGTTTATACATGTGTGTATAGACATGTGCATGTCTACATGTATATGTGCATGTGTATAGTTATTCTTAATGTCATAATTATGATTACACAAGTATGACACTGAATTACAGAATCATAAAATTTTAGATTGACAGATGTTCATGTGACTTTGAATTAATCTAAACCACTGGTTTGCAAACTGTGTTCCCAGGGGCCCATAGGTTCCTCAGGGAGTGCCTGAGAGGCCGTTTCTGAAAAGGAGTGAGAAGAGACAAGCAGATCAGGCAAGGTTTCCAGGCCCCATCCCAGCATTAATCAGGGAACTACCAGTTTAAACCCTGTCATACATAGGAGTTCATAAATGGTTTTATTGACTTAAATATTTGAAAATTGCTAATTGTTCTAATGCCCTCGTGTCACAAATAACTAAACTCTAACCCAGAAGTCAGGAGACTTGCCCTAGACCACACGGCTTGTCACTGACACCCAGGCCAGTGTTATTTCCACTACACAACACTACCTTGGAAAACTCCTTCCTTCCCAGTCTCAGGGTATTTTTCCATGGATGCTTCTCTCATGGGATAGTTTTGCAGCCCAAGATCATGCAGCCAGCATCTTAAAGTGGTGTGGGTTCTGCTCAGTGCCAATTCTTATGTGTATTTATAGCTCTCAAAACAAACCTGAGTATCTCTAATGCTTGTCATTCCATCATCCACACTTTCAAAGACTCACTATCTTTGTCAGGTATTCTGGGCACATGTCTTCATAGCCACCAGGCTGTAAAATCTTCTCACTAACAAAGATTTTAGCAATAGCAATCTCTTCCAGTTTGGTGGCTTGTTAATCAGCACATTTTCATGAATTGCTCAGTAACAGTTTAAAGATGATGGGATTACCCTTTACAGTGCCCTGGAATTGCTGGAGATTGATTTGCTGGATGAATGGGAAACCTGACACTATTTGGAAATCAGAGCATTGAATCAACACACTGGCTGAGCATCTCTGAGGTGCTAAGCCTGCTGTAGATGTCAGGATCACAAGCACTAAGAAATCAAATCCTAGTAGGAGCAAGACATGTGTTAACGCAGGCAATTCTGACCAAAACATACAATTAAAAGGAATATACAAAATGAGAACATGAGTAATTTTCTCTCAGTGTTGTTAGGAAAGATTGACAATGAAGACGGAGACTGAGTATGGTTTTAACCATGAACATTTGTTTTAGGAGAGTCCAAGGTACAATGGCATTCCATGTATAGGAAATGGCATTTCAAAGATATGAGAATCCTATATTATCACAATCTAAAAAAATGCCTATGTGTGAGGAACTGGGTTTGCAACCAGTAACAAAAATTGGTTCTTACCGTCATGGCAGAGATTTAATGAAGAGTAAATCACAATTAAAGTTCTGTGTCAGTATTACAGAAAGGGAGAGAAAAGTAACCCGTGGTTTTAAAACAGAAGAGTGTTGCAAAAGCATGACAGAGTTGTGGCAGGGACAGTGGTTGAAGTGGTGGAAGGAGGCCAAATGGAGACTTCGCATTTCACAATGAGGATGGAGAGCTCCACCCTGATGACAACGGGGATTTCCTGAAGGCTTCTGAGTTGGGGAATATTGCACCTTTTCCTTGTGGAGAAGTAGACCTGAAATAGCATGGACAATAGAAAAAAGACTGTAAAGTCCACAGATAAAAACAATCATGCAAATTGGTCTGGAAAAAATGAGATTTAAAAGGTGTGTAAAGCGCCCGATAAGGGAAATGGTATTTGGATAAATTAAACAGGTACGTTGTGTTTCTGAGCCAGGCAGTCATTAAGCAAAACAGCGAAGAGAAGAGCTTAGGTTCAGTCATTTGCTCACTCAACATCTACTGGTTGGGTTTGAATTATATGCAAGGTACTCTTCTGGGCTGAAAAGTGTAGAAAAGTTAAGATGCTGTTTCTACTCTGGAAGAGCTTTGGTTAGCTGAGAAGAGACTCAAGAACTCAGCTAAAAGTGACCACTTCACAAATACATACAGTGTGTGGTGTTTTGTGGGAATTATCATTAGTTCTTACAACATCCCCATGAAGCTGACATTGCTATTACCCACCCTCTATCTGTGTGAAGCATGAAGGTCAGAGAGTGAGAGGTAGAGCTGCTTGATAGGAAATCCTGAACTCTCATCACTGCTCATAACTACCTCCCAGGTAAGTACAGCATCAAGTGATCAAGGTGTTAAAGCTGCATAAATATAGTACAATGGGGACTTAAAGAAAAGGGAGGAGAAAAATATGGCCAGGACACTTAGAGGGTGACTTTTGGAAAGACTCCAATGCCTGAAAGAAAATAGAGTGATTTCTGAATGTGAATAAAGAATGACCTTGCATAAAATATCAAGCCAAAACAAATACCATCTCCTTTAACTAGATTGTTGGTCTTCCCCAAATCTTCAAAGACCAGGACAAAAGAAATAGTTCTGGAAGTCTTCAAGAAAATTGCTACTGTCATGCTTTTGGCCTTCAATTGTGAGACAAGGCAGAAAGTAAATAAAATTTTGATTTAAAAGATCAAGAAAAAAAATCAACAACAATACTTCTCTTTTCCCATAAGAAAACTCTAAAAAAAAAAAATATTTTTGCTGGTTTTGTGTTGCTATAACAGAATACCAGAGACTGGGTAATTTGTAATGAGCAGAGATTTATTGGCTCTCAGTTCTGGAGGCTGGGAAGTCTGAGATCAAGGTGCCAGCATCTGACAAGGCCTTTTGAGGCCTCATCCTGTGGTGGAGGCAAGAGGGCAAGAGGGGGCCAAACTAGCACCAGTCCCACCCAGGAGAGTGGAACTCTCAGGGCCTAATCCCCTTTTAAAGGTTTCACTTCTTACTATTGTTACAATGTCAATTAAATTTCAACATGAATTTTGAAGGGGACAAACATTCAAACCATAGCAAAGAACAAAAATCCAAATGCAGTAACAAAAAAAAAAAAAAAAAGAAGAAGAAGAAGAAGAAGAAAAAGAAAAAGAAAACCAAATTCAATAACAAAAAACATCAGGACTTTAACGGTAACAGGCATCAAATCACAAGGCTATAAACTTCACACAGTGGAACTTTCCAGTAATGAATTCTATAAACTCCTAACTTGGAGGGACATTTTCCCCCTCTCCTCCCACCTTATTAAACACTAGATTGGAGTTTTATAGGCTTAACAGTAAATGTGAGTCCTTGTAGTACTCACGGTACTCGTCAGAGAGTTTCAGTTGCCATTATTTCACAGTTAATAGATGAAGTTGGGCAGGAGAGGGAAAGAGAGGGACGGATTTGATTTACGGTTGCCCTTGTTCCAAAGTGTCCTTGACAATCTGTTTTAGGATGCTTCTCAAATCACCAAAGAAACATCTGCCAAACACTCTACTTTAGGGCAAAAACTCAGTTGGTTTTATGTGTTGCTGGATCAATGGCCTATTTCTCCAGACTGTAAAGTGGGTTCAGAGTTTGCTGGAAACTTAAGAAAGAAAAAATAAGAAGCTCATTTGATGGCTGGTTGCATAAAAGCCAACACCTGCTAACTTGGATTTTTTTTTTTTAATGCCTGGTTAAGGGAAAATGTCAAGGGCTTTTCAAATTTGCATCAATTTGAATAAAACCATTGTTATACAGCTTGCAAAAAGTCAAAACACTTTGGGGGAAGTTAGAACAGATTTTTTTTCTTCTTGAAGAGATTGGCATAAAAGCAAAACCTCGGAGATCTTAATCTGAACTAATCTTGTGAGAATTGCTCAGGCCCAAACATGCCAATTAAATTCATGTTCCAGAAGATAAAGCATTTGCTGAATTAGAGTATATAATTTGATAGATAAGGGTATCTCTTCCCTTCATAAATATTTTATCAGGAAGTGAAAACATGCAAGCTTATACTCCCGATAAGGGCATGAATATCAAGGAAAAAGTGATCTCTTGACTTGTTTTTCAAGGGAAATTATTTTGATTAAAAATTTAAGTTCCATAATATGTTTTCCAATAAAAAGAATGTTATATATCTGCAAATAAAAACAAAATTTTAAAAAATTAACACTATAATTACACATGGATTTAATGTAAAAGGTTGAATTAAAAAATGTTCATTAGCATTTTGTTCTTGGCTAGTAATATAAAGGTAAAATGAATCTTTTTCCTCTAAAAGATAAATTGAACCTTAAAAATAATTCTCAAATGCCTCTAATTGCCATTGTCTTAATAATTAAGGCCCAAACAGATTTATGTGGTCTTGAGGACTCAGAGAAAGTCATCACGTTTGCTTGGGAAAGAGTTCCATGAGAAGTGTTTGCATTCCTTGTCTTTAAAGAGTGTTGAGTAATGTAGACATCATTAAAATAGGTACGGACATTGATAAGGGTGATTAGTAATAAGTAATGAATTTTTTTCCAAGCATAAGACTCCTTTTTTGTTTGTGATAGACTTGAGTCATTTGGGCAATATCTAACTCAAAAAACTGAATTTTAACTTTCTCATGTTGGGTCAGTACATTTGCCTACTAATCAGTCCTGCTAATTAATAACTAAAAGCAATTAGTATGAATAAACTGATAGTTACTTATCACAATGAGTAAGGTTTTCCAAAAACCTCGGTGGGCTGCTTGGTTCTCTATACCTAAGGAGATAAGGATTTAATGGCATCCTCTGGAGCCACATCTGGCCCACGGTGGTAGGCTCTGGAGCTCCCACTCATAGGACTAGACAGATTAAGCACTCAGTCTTAGAGCCAGGGAGCGTTTTTGGAAGGAAGATGGTAGGAATGAAAAGAACTGCTTCGTCCTTCTCATCTTGCTGTTTCCTCCTATACTGCCAGTGCAATAACCTGGACTTGGGATTCTTCCTTGCCCATGGAATAGCAGAACCAAGGAAGGTTCCAAGGAAATGTGATCAACAGCCTAGGACCACTTTGTGTTCAGTTTTAGGGAGATTCCTTTTCCATCCTGAACCACCACATCTTTGAGCACTAAAAAATTATTGAGTGCCTTCCATGTGCCAGGCCCTATGCCAAAGGCTGTGGATTGATTATCTTGCTTATGCTCATAAGAATTCTGTGAAGCAGTTATCATCATATCTTCATTTAAAATGAGGAAACCAAGGCACAGAGTAGTTAAGTAACTTTTCCTGCTAAGTGACAGAGCCAGGATTTTAATATAGGCAGCATGACCTTATTTTTTTTTATCACCACATCCTATTGACTTTCTAATTAATACTATGATACAAATTGATGTTTTAGAACAGCATCTGTAAAGGGCAGAGCCAAAAGTGGCTTATTATATTTTTTCCTACTTCATTTTTTCAAAACTTTAACCTATTATCATTATATGTAGAACCCATAATAACATAGACTGTTAGATTAACCAGAACACATAGAATCTAATCTGTGTTTCGTGACACAACAAACACCGAATATTGGAAAGTGCTATCACTTTCCATCTTTAGTTTTAGTTCTGGTTCTGAAGCAACATAATTTATTTCAGACCTGGTTTTCCTGCTCATCTGCAGCATGAGCCCTTTGTATTGCAAGTTCTCTCTGTGTGCCTGTCTCCTCCGTCACTTCACTCCTGGTTATACTTTCTATTAGTTTGTCTCTCCTCTACCCTAGTTTTAGAAGGCTGAGACCACAACTTAATATTCTTTTCATCTGTCTCCAGTACCCAACGCAGTGTCTGGCCCTATGAAGTAATATTAATTTTGACTAAATTAAAAAGTGGGAGAGCCTCAGATTTTGACTTATGTTTATGGGGATGATAATATTTGCATTAACTATCTTGGAGAAATGTTATGAAGTTTAAATGAAATAATGCATGGGAACGTGTGCAGTATTAAAATGTGGTAGAAAACAACAGATTATTTCTTGCAGGATTATCTGTAATCACTCTCATCCATAAATGAACTTGACTTGCCAGAGAGAGTAATACCTAAGGAGAATGATTATTGGGAAATTTTCCAAAGCCATTTTAAAAACTTAATGACTCCATCCTTCAATCTAGGAAATCCTGGTCCTGGTTATGAGAGGAAGAAATAAGGATATTTTGATTTCAGAGGTGCTGAAGAAAAATGTATAGACCCAGAGGAAGTACAGACTTTAAAGTTGTCATTTTGAAGGAAGAAGCTAGAACTACAGCCCAGAGTGGAAATATGAAGCATCTACTCTACACAAGGCTCCATAGTAGGCTCTTTCATGTGAAAAGTCACCAAAACTCTGCAGCCATCATGTGAGACAAAATATCTCAATATTACATATAGAGGAAATGGGGGATTAGAGAGGTTAACAACTCACCCAAGTCCACACATCTAAGACGTGGGAGAAGCAAGGTGTAATACCTATCTGTGTGACTCAGGAAGCTTACTAACAACAGCCCTCCAGGCCCCTACTTCCCCCAGCTCCCACACAGTCCTAATACGTGGTCAGCAGTTTCAAGAAGCAAGTGTCACCACGTTTATAAATCAATGATGGTTATCTTACTCACAAGTGATAAAAATCCAACTCAAATTAACTTATGAATAAAAGAGAAATCTTTCATGGCTATTGAGGTACCCCATAGAATAGCCAAGCTGGTGAAGGGAAAAGAAAGCAGGTAGATCTAAGAAAAATCCATAACTGATTAAGGATTTAAATGTCATTAGAGCTGCTTCTCCATCCCCTAATGCTGTTTCTTACTCTCTGGATGCCAGCTTTATTCCATCTCACTGCAAAAAGGACCATAGACAGCTCCTGTGCACTAGGGGCTTTGGTATTCAGTGGAAGATGACTGTGACTCTGATTCTTAGATTTTAAATAGCTGGGAAGGACCCTAATTGACTGACTTGGGTCCTATGTTTGCCTTCACGCCAGTGAACTGAGGCTAAGGAAATAGAACAGAAGAGACCATTCTGCGGTATAGGAAGAGGACTAACTAACGTAGATCACTTGGCACAGACACCCCGGCTGTCCTCAGTACCTCAATATATTAGGGTTGAGTAAGGACAAAAGAGGAGACTGGGAGGCTTATTTGGAGGGAAATCGTTCCCAGATGCAGAACATGTTGAGATCCCAAATGCCTCAAAAGTCATTTCCTTTTCGCCATAGATATATTTTTTTTTTTTTTACCACAAAATTTGGGCTCTTGACAACTTGGCTTCGCTAGCATTTTTTTCTTGGCAAGTAACATACAGGTAAAATAAGTATTTATATTTTATGTTCATGAAATTAGCATTTAATCAAAGGCCATCTGGTCAGGGCTTATACAGGAAAAATTACCTGTGCAGGTCCAGGGTAAGACCCAGATAAAGTTAATAAGAATCATAAAGTGTTCATGTGTTATTGGAAATAGGGGATTGCTGGATTCTTAATATCTCATTTAGCTTTATAAAAAAATACACAAAAGGTTCCCCAGTGATATCTCAAAATGGTATTTTCAAAATGTATTGTTTGGAATTCTTATGTGAGTCACATTGGGTTACTTGGTAAAGATGCAGATTTCGGATCTAATGAATCAGGATGTTTATGAGTTGTGTCTGGAACTTGGAGTTTAACAAGCTGCTCTTATGATTTTTATAAACACCAAAGTCTGGCAAACTCTGACCTAATGTGGTAACTGCTCAAATATGTCCTCAGACACTTGCATAAGTGATGATGGCATACCTTGCCTGAAAGCCACATTATCATATGTATCAAGATCCTTATCATATTTATAACCTTTATTCTTGGTAATTTCACTTCTGGGAATCCCTCCTAATAAAACATTGTGAAATACAGAAAAAAATAAAGTTTTAAGTACAGAGACTAGAGTACAGAGACCTTATATTAGGAAGATAAAAAAAAATAGATATCCAAGACAATAAGATGAAAAGAGTTATGTAAGTTTTGGTTATCTATCTCAATGTAATGCCATTCAGTTGTTAAAATCAATGTTTGTTTTGCAAAAGAAGACATACAAATGACCAACATGTATATGATAAATGCTCAACATCATTAGTCATCAGAGAAATGCAAATCAAAACTACAATGAGATAATCATCTCACCCCAGCTAAAATGGCTTTTATCAAAAAAGACAGGCAATCACAAATGCTGATGAGGATGTGGAGAAAGGGGAATCTTTATACACTGTTGGTGGGAATGTAAACTAGTGCAATCACTTTGGAGAACAGTATGGAGGTTCCTCAAAAAACTAAAAATAGAACTACCATATGACCCAGCAATCCCATTGTTGGGTATATATCCCAGAATGGGAATTCAGGGTATTGAAAATTGTCAGCACTCCGATGCTTATAGCAGCACTATTCACGATAGCCAAGATATGTAATCAACCTGTGTACATCAATGGATAGATGAAGAAATTGTGGTACATACACACAGTGGGATATTATATAACCACAGAAAATGATATCCTGCCATTTGCAACAACATGAACAGAACTGGAGAACATTATGTTAAGTGAAATAAACCAAGCACAGAAAGGCAAACCTTGCATGTTTTCACTCATATGTGGGGGCTAAATAATAAAAACAATTGATTACATGGAGACAGAGTATAGAATGACAGTTACCAGAGGCTGGGAAGGGTGGAAAGGAGGAGGGGTTAAAGTGGGCATGGTTAATGGGTATAAAAATATACTTAGTTAGATAGAATCAACAATATTTGGTAGCACAACAAAATGGCTATAATCAATAGTAACTTAGGGTATACTTTACAATAAATAAGAGTGGAGTTGGAATGTTTCTAGCACAAAGAACTGTTAAATGCCTGAGGGAATGGATACCCCAATTACTCTGATTTGATTAATTCACATTGTATGCCTGTATCAAAACATCGCATGCACCCTATAAATACATGTAACTCTCATGTACCCATAATAATTTAAAATTAAACATTAAAAAATAGATGTTTGTGAAGAGTACATAGTACTTTAACCAAATACTTAAATTATGATGTTAAATGAGAAAAAACAAACAGCATACAAACATTATCATAATTATGAATACCTAAGTCCCAGAGTAACTTTATACCTGGGAAAAGACCTGAAGGAAATACACTGAAATGATAAAGGTGGTTGGTTCACTGAATTATGACCAATTTTTTTTCATTTTCTCTGCTTTTCCTTGTACTTAAAATGTTATGTAATAAAGTTACTCTTGTGATAAAAATTTAAATAAAAAAGAATAGTTTATTAAATTAAATCAAATTTTTGTCCCTCAGAAAGAAATTTGAGGGGAAAAATGCCCCACGCCTGCCTGCCTGTGGGTATATGGAAGTTAGGAGACTACAATCCCATTGACTAGCTCCTATGGTACGCCTTTCCTTATTTTCAGCTTCATTTTCTGTGCTTGGGTCTCTGAATACTCCTGTCTGGATACCTTTCTTTGCTTTTACTCCTCTTCCTCAAGGTTGAGATCCTGCCTTAGCGTCCTGAAAGACAAAGCTGAGTCCCTACTACCTACTTCCACGAGTTACTAACAGTGACTGCGTCCGTGTCTGTATCTCTGCCCACACAGTTCACAGTTTCTCCTACACTTTAGGATGGCAAATCTGTTTAGAAGAATATAGACATCCATGCAGTTCATTCCAACATGTAACAATACTTGAGAAATAAAAAAAATTACTTGAAAGTTGTTTTTCTTTCCATACATCTCTCCAGGTATAACCTTTGAGAGTTTTACTCTTCATACCCTCCGTATTCCTCACCACATTTCCTTGTAATTTTGTCGATTCTTGCTTTATAGGCCATGATCCCGTGAGTGTTCACCATTTTCCTTCTCATGTCCTACCAATTTGTGTATGTTTTTTAACTTCACATCGCATTAGGTTGAATCATTCGTACTCCTCAGTTCATCTGTGATTCCTGCAAGATGTCCTTCTTGTTGTATTTATTTATTATATTTTATTTGCATTCTTCATATTTATTTCCCTCTTTTTCCAAAAAACAAAAAAAAAACAAAAAAAATTGTTATTGTTTTTGTCTTTTGTCCTTTTACTTGTTTGGGTTCTTACAAATCATGGATTTGTGTTTGTGTGTGTGTGTGTATTTAACTTACATTACATGATATGGAACTTATTGAGCTATAGACTTTATTTTGTTACTATTTTTTCTTTCTTTTTTTTACTCAGCATTAAGTTTCAAAGGTATAGTCACGTTCCTGTGGACACACCTGGGCCATAGCTTTCAGCTTAGCTACTCTACAGTACTCCACACTGCACAGCTTACGTGAGTTATTTACCATCCTCCCATCATCAACACCTACACTGACTGCAACCCCAACAGCTATTTATTTTAAAAATACTTGTGCTAAGATACATAGGATGCACTTTTTTTAAAAAAAAACTTCAGTGGGAATAGAAACTGAAAAATTTACCACCTAAAAGTGGCAAGCACTATCTGTTTTCTAATTGGACATAAATTAAGTTGAATCATGGACCAAACTATGCCTTTGTTTTGAGAAATAGAAAAATAAGAGTGGGCCTTTTAGTTACAAAAATGTTGAGAATTTTTCACCCTTTGGGGGTGATAAGGTAGGGAAACTGAAGGTAGGCAAACTGATCACAAAATTTTCCTGGAACCAGAGGATTGGTCATGTAAATTGGATATATTTTTAGCAGAACTTGGAATTTAGATACCAAGTTGCTTCTTTAGACCAATATGGTGTGTGTTTGTGTGTGTGTGTACATGCTTTTAGATTAATCTCAGTTTATAATTTCTCTGGTGTGTTATATTCATTCTGTTTCTTTGAAAAGTTGTTTGCAGTCCATGTAGAGCTAAGATCATGAAGATGTCAGTAATAACCTGTAGGCATGGACTTCATTCATTCATTCAACATAAATTTATTGAGAACTTAGTATGTTTCATGCACTTGCTTAAGGACTATGCCACAGCAAGTAACAAAATAAGGCTCCTACTCTCACGAAGTTTATAGTTTTCTTGATATCCTGAAAGAGTGACTGGGGAAAAAATAGAAATTACTTCTCTTCATGTTCGTGTAATATACCTGGCCATTGATTCTCCATATTTAGCATTATTGTTTGGGAAGCCATTAATTATGAATATTCCAACTGCTTGGATAGGGAGCAATATCACATTATATAAACACACCAGTAGAAATACATATATTTGGTAGACATGTTATCTTAAAACACAACATTATTTGTAAGAATGCAGAGTAGTTGAGCTAATTAAATAATAGTAAAGACATTTATATCCATTTTTCTCTCTGGAAACCCATCAAAATGATTTTAGAAGGGATAAAAAATGAGAATAGACTCCCCTCTTCAACAGCACAAGGTGATATCCACAACTATGCATCACAGCATACAGAGAATGTCTGAAACAAAGCATATTAAAATGGGGGAAAATGAAAGCCTCTTCAAATATATGAGTAGATGTATATTTCTCTAAAATAAATGTCACAATGTTGAAAAGACCACTCCAATGACCCTTCACTTAGCACACATGATAAAGGTGTCTAAGAAGGCTGAATGGATAGAAGACACCATGGAGAAGCTTGGGAAATGAAACAGAAAGAAGAAGCAGGAAGATATACCCACTTATTTTTTTTAAAAAAGTCAAAATATTAAGAGTGTACAAATGTTTTTGTCACGTAGATAGCTTTTATAATGCTCAAGTTAGGGCTATGAGTGTGCCCATCACCTGAATGGTGTTCATTGTAATTGTTAGGTAGGTTCTTACCCCTCCTATCCTTCCCCTTCTCCCCTTTGATTTCCATGTGTGTCCATTGATTAGTTCCAAATTAATAGACAGTATATGTGATGTTTGTTTTTTAATTTCTGAGAAACTTCAGTTAGGACTTTATTAGAAATCACATTGCTGAAGCAGCCACCTAGAGGCAATCTGAAACAGGGAAGAAAAGTAAATGACAACACGGAGAACCTGTGATTCACTGTGAGCCCTAAAATCCCTTGAATGCCCGAACTGGGTAAATACACACCTTCAGGTCAGAGGACACGGGTTGAAGAATGGTTGAGATCGTAAATCAAAATGCAAGCTGCTGACTTTCTTAGCCCTTTGCCTTCCGCCAGCTTCCCCACTGGCTGGGAGCAAGTAACAGACTCAGAAGGACTGTTCTCTCCAAGTTTCAAACCTAAGTAGTAGGAAAGAAGTGGCTAAGTATTAACACTTATGCACAGATTCTGAAATTAAAATTACAATAATTTTAATGAAAGGAACATAAGCAAAATGAAACAACTGAACCTTATCAGAATTACTCTAGAAAATAGCAAAGAATCAGTAGAATCATTTAAAAACAGTTTCTCTTTAAAATATTGTACAAAGAATAAATCTTAGAGATAAAAGGAAAAGGAAACTGACAGTGTAATAGAAGGAGGTTAAAGAGTGAGTGAGAATAGATCAGAAAAAGAAAAAAAAATGGATGAGAAAAACAAACTTACTGCAAAGATGACAGCCACATTTGATGCAGCAAGGGCAACACCGAGAAAATTGAATAGCGTAACTGAAAACATATCCATGGACAGGAAAGCAGGCTTGAAGAAATCACATGCAGAAAATAGAAAGAAATATAAAAACAATTTGCTAAAAGATAAGAATGGAGTTTTTAAAAATGGAAGCAATTTACACATTGACAATTTCTTTTAATTAAAGAGTAATTCAGAACAACTTACTAAGTTGTGCTATGATGACATTGTTGGGGCCAAAGAATAACATCAAAATGGGATTTTTCATGAAGGAAATGAGCATTCATTATCTTTCTCATCCTGGGGAGCTGTACATCCTGAGTCAAGACCTCAGAAGTGCAGAAGATGATTGTAGAATAACATGAAAAAGCACCACTGTTTTCCTTCTCTGTGGTCTCCTAGACTTAGAGTAGAACTGACTCACCAGAGGACAAAGGTGGTAGTGGGCTGCAGGAATACTACGAAGTCAGCCCTTCTCTCTCTCTTATTTGCCATCTCAACTTTCACTGAAGTCTTAACGTGGAGTCATGTCTAAAGCTTTACAGTAGGAACTAGGAAAAAACATGTAGTAGATCTGTTATGGGCTCAAGTGTCTCCCCACACAATTCATACATTGAAGCCCTAACTTCCAGTGCCTCAGAATGTGATTGTATTTGGAGATGGGAGTCTTTAAAGAGGTGATTAAACTAAAATGTGGTCACTGGGGTGGAACCTAATCCACTGTATCCTTGTAAGGAAGAAGAAGATATGTGGACAGTGACAGAGGGAAGACCCCTGAAGACACAGGAAGAAGGTGGCCGTCTACAAGAAGAGAGGTCTCAAAAGAAACCAACATCACCACTACCTTGGTCTGGGACTTCCCACCCTCCAGAACTGTGAGAAAATAAATGTCTGTGGTTTGAGCCACCTAGGCTGTGGTAGTCTGTTATGCCTGCTTCAGCGAGCTGATACAAGAACTGAAAAGGAGGTGTAGTCATCATAGGAGCAGTCAAAGCAGAAAACATTTGCAAGGCATTTACTACATTCGACGCAATGTCCTGAGCACTTACAGGTATTGATTCTCTTAATCTTTACCACAACTCTAAGGGAAGGACTAAATGAGTTAACACTTGCAAAATGCTGGGGAAAGTACCTGCACAGAATGAGTGTTCAGTAAATGTTATTTACTGATATTTTCTGTATTTTAGAGTGGAGGAGGCAAAGAGACAGGTAGGTTAAGTCACTTCTGTATGTTTTCATGAGTGGATACATTAAAACTCTCACCCGCTCCCCCAGGGCCAGTAGGGATGAGGCGTTGATCACCAGGGCACAGCAGCTGTGTCCAGCAGGACTGAGGGCCCATGGTGGACGTCCGCAGTGGACGCTGCAGGATGGTAAGATGATGCTGGACCTGGCACACCCAACACAGAACACAGTGAGGGTCATTCCCTAACAAACAGGAGGTGTTGTGTCAGGGGTAGATTTGGGAGGGCACTGGAGATATGTACATTAAACCCAAACATACACTACTTCTCAGTTGAGCCCAACGTTTTGAATAACTAACTTACTTTCCTGAATGTCCTGATAAACAGATGGGTCGCTTCTTTCTACACTTAACTGTAGGAACATTAGCTCAGAATCTATGCCTAGTATTAATAATACTCTTCAGAGTCTATCCTTTACACTTAGAAGTTAGCCTTCCAGAGAGAAAAGGAGAGAGGAATTCCAAACTGCCATTGTGATCTTTCTTTAGGTATCAATCAAGAGGATGACCATCTGTTGAAGTCCAGGGGATCCCACTTTTGTGTGCAATGGATGGAACTACCTTCTTGTGCTTGCCTTCTAATAGCTTCCCAGGCTATTAGCCTCAGAAATTATCCTATCACCTGATATTTTGTTCACTATCTCAGAAAAATGTGTGGCTCAGAACAGACCTGCTCATCTCTCCTCTCTCTTACTGGAATACTGATAATACAGGAAAGTACATGGACAGAGAAAGACTGAATGAACAGAGACAGTGCATAACTGACATGCCAAGGTCAAAATCACATGCAGCTCATTCCTCTGCGGATTATATGCAACATCCTAATCTCACATTCTGAAGAGAATATAGAAAGACAGGTGTGTGTTTGGGGGGTGTGGAGGTTACCTAATTCCAGGAACATCTTTATGGCTGATGTGAGCCAGCACCTGTTCCTAGCAGATGCCACCATCATTAATCCATCAACACTTGCCAATTTATTCTCCATACCCTCAGCACCCCCAGCAGGAAAACAATATGGTTTCTCCTGTGACAGGTTTTGTTGATGTCTGATGCAACTGCCATTTTGAACTTTCCCTAGAATCACCATCTTCTCTCCCTCCCTTCACTGCTTGGGTAGTTGGTTATCTGTATCTCAGAAGCAGGGTGTGCCTGCTGGGTAGGAGGAACAAGGTGGGATGGGACAGTGCTGACTTTGGTACAAGGTCCAGACTGATCCCTCAGGCCATGGACTATCTATTACCATATATATTATCTTCATGAATAAGTGTGTGTGTGTGTGTGTGCGCGTGCATGTGTGTGTGTGCATGTATGAGAGAAAGAGGAATTGTTTGGAGAAAGACACAGAAATGCAGACTAGTGCCTGTTCCTACATAGATATAGGACATGTAGTAAGAATCTGAAGGGGACATTTAGACTCTATGATGCTCAGAGACAAGTTGTGCCACCCCAAAGCCCAGATAACAACAGGGACAACCTGTGAGGGAGGGCCATTCTTTGCCATATGGGGGTCACTAGGGAATGCGATGTTACTTGGGTGCTCAGCAGCTTTGCAGATTTGAAGCCAAGTATCCTAGAAAGTCACTGGTTGTCAAGGGATGCCAAGAAGAAGAGATCAGGGAAGAAGCTGTCATGGAAGATGGAGAGGAGGAAGGTGGGAGTATTTGCTCTTGAGTATGTGTGACATACCTCTGTCTACCAAGGACTAATCTGCTTGAGTTTGTTGGGCAGAGAGCTGGGATGGGGAAAAAAAGTCTGACTTCCTGTAGTCAGCCTATAATATCCAGGTATTAGTGGTAATGCAATCTCATTTACACTCCACAGGCTGTGAGACCCTAAGAATTCAGGTTGGAATGCAAGTGCATTGTCCTTGTTGTTGACAATGGGATTTGTTTGTATGTTTATTTTACATTTGGCACGTTTATGTGTGCATGTGTATGTACAGAATAGAGCAGCCGTGGTCCCTTGTTCAGCCTTAAATGTCATGGTACTTTTTGTCTAACCACCACAACTGCCTATCCACCGGTGAAAAGACTGAGTTGATCTCCTTCATAGATTTTTGTTGTATGCTCTGAAAATATCTGTTGAACATATAAAACATATGCCCTTGGATTAGACGCATTTCTGAAACAGGTATACATTGCTTTGTCTTTCAGTTAAAGGAAGGGTTTAGGGAGATTTTAAAAAAAACAGTAAAATTCAATGTGTATATGTATCAGGCACTTAAAAATAATACCAGTAGTGTTGTACACTATATGTACAATAACATGTAGTGACTCATTTAAAATTCACCATGACCCTGTTGGAAGATCATCATTATTGTAATTTCCATTTAACGAATAAGGAAACTGAAGTATAGAGAAGCTACATAGCTAGTGGAGCTCAAATATTTAATATGAACCAATGCAGCATTGCTCTTACATCTTTGTTCTCAATTGTTACGTTACTACTTGCCTGCCTTTTTCTTGACATGCACAT
The DNA here is from genome assembly GCA_963574885.1 of Lepilemur ruficaudatus. Lineage (NCBI taxonomy): Eukaryota > Metazoa > Chordata > Mammalia > Primates > Lepilemuridae > Lepilemur > Lepilemur ruficaudatus. Next base: position 26,181 of record CAUYRT010042084.1, read on the forward strand.
AAAACGCGATGGACTTTTGTAAGGCACACTGGGGAGAATGCAGGCATCTGCTCATGGTTGCAAGTAATTGTCCCGAAACTTCTGCTACCCCGGACTCTGTCCAAAGGCCTTGATGTTTGAGGGATTCCATGTCTCAGTTGACTTCTAACCCATTTTGAGTATATCAGCTGGAAAATTGTATGATCCCTTACTACTTCTGAGAGAAGGATATCACATATACTTCTCCTGAGTCCATATTTAGTTCCTTGATCATCCTCCCCATTGCTCCTCTGATACTTCTGTGTGCAAATATTCTCAGTAGAATGCTGTGGCAGATACTTAAACAACAAAACACAACATCTCAAACACTTTCACCTGCAGCCGTGCACAGGGTGTTGGAAAGCCCGTGGATACCACGTTGGACCACACAAGAGTCATTCTTCTCTCTCCCGATCCTGTAATCACACTATGTAGTTTGGAGAATTGACTCTACACATGGTGGAGAGGGAGTGGTTCTGATTAGCCCAAGTCCTCTTCTTATCACATTATTCTTGTTGATAATTGGCTGATGAATAAGCATGTGACCAATTAGTCTCCGGGAGAAATTCTGGGAGATTTTCCCTCACTTGTAAGAGGCAGCAACAGGAAAGGGGTTCCTCTGTCTCCCCCTAGAGGTAAACAAAGGAAATGAAAGTAGCCCATTTGCTCCCGTAGCTGTGTTATGGTCATGAAGGAACCACCTTGTAAACAAATTGACAGGGTGGATGGCAAAATGGAGAAGCTGGTAGAACCCGAGTCACGCTTGTCATTGGTGATATACTGAACTAGTCTATCCCAAAGAGTCAACACTACTTCTGAATTTAAAGTGTTTCTGATACTATATATCCTTGTTGCAAAATCAGCTGGAGGTTTTCTTTCTTTCTCTCTTTCTTTCTTTCT
>CAUYRT010042086.1:0-18291 GCA_963574885.1 Lepilemur ruficaudatus
CTCAGGAGTTCGAGACCAGCCTGAGCAAGAGCAAGACCCCATCTCTACTAAAAATAGAAAGAAATTAGCTGGACAACTACAAATATTTAGAAAAAATTAGCCAGGCATGGTGGCACATGCCTGAAATCCCAGCTACTCAGGAGGCTGAGGCAGAAGGATCGCTTGAGCCCAGGAGTTTGAGGTTGCTGTGAGCTAGGCTGACGCCATGGCACTCTAGTCCGGGCATCAGAGTTGAGACTCTGTCTCAAGAAAAAAAAAAAAAAATTCCATCTTTGCTTTTTATCAGTCAGTGTTGACAGCCACACACTTATTACTTGTTAGCTGGAAGCAGTTAACAATATCGTATAATATTTTTTGAGCTCTTACTACGTGGTTACACTGTGCCTAGCTGGTGCTAAATAAGACAGACATAGTCCCTGTCCTTACAGAGCTCACAGTCTGCTGGGAAAGACGGATATTAAGCAAGAATTCACAATAATGTATGATATAATGCTTTATGAGAAATATAGGATACTTTGGGAATAAAGAGACATCTTTGAAAAATTACATTTATTTATATTTGTAAGATTTGTAAAAACTATTTATATCTTACCCTTATTACTAAGATTGTCCCCCTCCTACTTTGCCCAGTCAAAAGGCTAGTTTCTATTGTAAGAAAGTAGAGGCTCCAGCCTCTGAATAAAGGGTAAAAGAATTGTGGGTAGGGGTGGGCAGTTTTAAGTAGGACCGGTGGGAAGAAGCTACAAGGTGACAAATTTCAGTTCAATATAAGGACTTTTGTTCTAATAGATTTCCAAAAATGAATTGACTGCCTTAGAAGATAGCCTCTCATCAAAAGTTTTTCAATCGTAGTCTCGAGCAGAGGTGTTATAGAAAAGATTCTATCAGGACAGATAGGAGTATGAACAAAGTGAATTATACTGTGTCTTCTGACCCTCAATTTTTATGATTCTAGGGTGAAGAAAACTGGTGTAAATATTTCATAGTATACCATTCTTTAATGTACCTTTCTTGCAATTTCCTTTCTTCACTTTAGGGTGAATCGAAACGCATCACCCTGGTCCTCCAGCAGCCACAGTCTGGAGGTCCCCAAGGACATCGGCATGTTGTGCTAGGGAGTCTACCAGGCAAGATAGTGTTACAGGGCAACCAGCTGGCAGCCCTCACTCAAGCCAAGAATGCCCAGGGGCAGCCTGCCAAAGTAGTAACTATCCAGCTGCAGGTGCAGCAGCCACAGCAAAAAATCCAAATTGTACCACAGCCTCCATCTTCACAGCCACAGCCCCAGCAGCCACCCTCAACCCAGCCAGTGACTCTTTCCTCTGTGCAGCAGGCTCAGATAATGGGACCAGGACAAAGCCCAGGACAAAGACTTTCTGTACCACTCAAGGTGGTGCTGCAGCCACAGGTGAGAGACTTTACATAGTAAGGCAAAGAAAGAAAACAAACCTCTTAGTCCATTGCTATTGCTTTCAGCAACCACTTGCTGTTGAATATGCAGCCATTCTAGATTTATACCTCTGAACTGGGATGTAGCCTTTTACTTCTTTCACTCATAGAAACCTTGTTTTAATTTTATCATGAAAAGATTAGAGAGTTATTATTGGGTTTGGGATAAGAGATGATTTATCTAGTATTTGTCTTTGAACTGTTTAATTTACAATCTTTTCCTAATATTATTGTAAAATAAAAATGATTGAATTATCCTCTCATTTGAAGGATAAAGAAATAGTCTAGAGATTATCACTCCTCCTACTCTCCCCCACCCCCAGGCAGATAAAGGTAAGCCAAGAACAGGATTTGAATTTTGTTTTGGTTAGGCCAGAGACCAATATTGGATATATTAGTTGTAATTTTTCTAAAATGATGGAGATGAGTATTGATATGAGAGCATGGCAAAAGGATACTGAAGTTTAATTTGGCGGGATTTTTGCCTTAACCCTTTCCCACCAAAAAATACATTTTAAAAACTGTGTGTAGCTTCGGTAAGACTTATCTGAGCCTGGTTCTGGAGGAATTAGAGATCTAGTTTCTAGGCTACTTGCTTCAGAGCTAGATTTTATTTAGGCCATTTAACTACAACCAAGTTGAAATTTTAGTGTCTTTATTTCCATAGGCTGGCTCTTCCCAAGGGGCCTCTTCTGGGCTCTCTGTAGTTAAAGTTCTAAGTGCCAGTGAAGTGGCAGCTCTCTCATCACCAGCAAGTTCTGCTCCTCATTCGGGGGGAAAGACAGGAATGGAAGAAAACCGCAGGCTGGAGCACCAGAAGAAGCAAGAGAAGGCAAATCGGATTGTAGCAGAGGCCATTGCTAGGGCCCGTGCCCGAGGTGAGCAGAACATACCTCGAGTCCTGAATGAGGATGAGTTGCCCAGCGTTCGGCCAGAGGAGGAAGGTGAGAAGAAACGCAGGAAGAAGAACAGTGGGGAGAGGCTGAAGGAGGAAAAGCCAAAGAAGAACAAAACATCTGGCACCTCCAAAACTAAGGGCAAGAGTAAGCTAAAGTGAGTACACCCTTGCTGTTTTGATGGGACATTTGATGGGAGTGTACTCATTTTTAAGTAACATTGAAGAACTTGTATTTAGCAATTACATAGTTCAAGGTGATCTGTTGTAGAAGATAATAAGGCCTTTCTGTACTGTGCCCCAATGCTTATATGATTTGTTAAATAGAAATTTGCAAATTACTGTATTTTGAAAGGAAAACACTAAGGCACAGGGAAGAGCCAATCATTGTTGGGGGTTACCTTTAAAAGCTGTGACTCTTGCGTATTTATATATTTGTACTTATTTTGTATCACTGTAGTTCGTAAGAGATTTCTCACTCCCCCCTTACCACCCACACCAATAAAAAGAGACTGCTGGAGACATGGCTGCCCTGTTCTTGTGTCTCATCTGTGAATTGGAGAAGATTTCAGCTACCACTGTTAGCCTTAAGTAGTGTTGGCAGAACTGTGGCTTGCCACATAATTCTTGTCACAATTGAGTATCCTCTCTTTCTTTTCCATGTCTTGTAGCTTCTCTTTTTTTACTAGCTTCTACTCCCTGGGATTCTTCAGGTTTTTGGTATAATTATAATAATGCTTTATGTTTGTATAGGATTTTCAGCTTTTAAAAAACAAATTTTATATCTTTTATTTGATCCTCAATGACTGTCAGGATAGGTATTGTCAGTAGTGTCTGCAAATAAAGAAACTAATGCCCAGCTGGTGACAGAACTGGAACTAAAACAAGGCCTTTAATTCTTAGTCCAGTATTCATTCTCCTATTTTATACTACCTTTCTTCAGGTATTTGTAAACACAGTAATAGCAAGGATTTATCAAATATAGTGTTGTAAAGGTCAGACAGTGTTTTATAAACTTTATTATCTTCCTTTTTCAAACACCCTACTCAGTAGCTATGTGTCCCGTAGACTGAAGATCTAAACACTTAAGTCTGAAAGCTTAATATATGATGGTTTAAATTAATTATGTTTCTTTACCCCTAAATTTTCCTTGCCCTCCCTGAAAATGAATATGATTTTTCCTTTTTAGCACCATCACTCCTGTAGTGGGTAAGAAGAGAAAACGCAATACCTCATCTGATAATTCAGATGTGGAAGTCATGCCTGCACAATCACCTCGGGAAGATGAAGAAAGCAGCATTCAGGTAAAAGGATCCCTGAATAACTTAGTAGAAAAATTCTGTTTAATAATGGCTAACAAGCCAGGAATAAATACTGAGAGACTCTATGTACATTTCTTCAGTTTTTCTAAACCAGAGGTAGGCCTAAAAGGTGAATGGGCCTGGTCCATGTGTTTTAAATTTTTGGTTTTTTAGGCAAAGAGCATATTACTGTAAAAATTAGTGATACTCATTTTTCCAAATTCCAGTGTTTCAAATACTAGGCAAATCATATGAAGTCATGCTGCATGATTGCTGTTGTGGCTGTGTTAACGTTTTGCTTTCTCTTAGAACTGTCCAGCTATCCCTTTGCCTTACCTTCTGCACTTCAGGGTTCTGACTCTGAACTGGGGTGCTTAGGCACAAAGTTTTTTTCTACGTTTTAGAGATGAGAGACGTTGGAAAAGACCAAAAAAGCCAGACCAGAAGAACTTTGGTCTTCCATCTCTGATTTGTTGCCTTGCAGTACCATCTTTGTCTCCAGTTTCCAACCATAGAAAGAACCTGGTATTGAGATTCAGGAGACCCGAGGTACTTCTGAAGTTTTGTGGGCCTGGCCAATTTACTTAACTTAGCTGGGTCTGAATTTCTAATCTATAAATGGAGATTTGGACTAAATGAACCTTAAGTGTCTATTAATATTTAGAAATGCCTCCTCTCTTCCTTTTTTTTTTTTTTTTTTTGAGACATAGTTTCACTCTGTTGCCTGAGCTATAGGGCCATGGCGTCAGCCTAGCTCACAGCAACCTCAACCTCCTGGGATCAAGCAATCCTTCTGCCTCAGCCTCCCAAGTAGCTGGGACTACAGGCATGTGCCACCATGCCCAGCTAATTTTTTCTATATAATTTTAGTTGGCCAATTAATTTTTCTATTTTTAGTAGAAACGGGGTCTCACTCTTGCTCAGGCTGGTTTCGAACTCCTGACCTTGAGCGATCTGCCCGCCTCAGCCTCCCAAAGTGCTAGGATTACAGGCATGAGCCACCGCGCCCGGCCTCTCTTTCTTAATATACATTCTATACATTGGCAAACTGATAGCTTGGATTCTTTGGGGAGAAATTACCATGTGAGAATAGCCAAGACATTTTTGAAAAGGAAAATGAGGTGAAAAAACAGCAGTTAGAGTATATTATGAAATAATGATTATTAACTAAGACTTTGGAATTAGAGAAGAAAAACAGATTAATAAAAGATAATAGAGCCTAGAACTAGACTCTGATAGTTATGAAAATGTACTATATATGATTAAAATATCATTTTAAATCAATGGGGAGAAAGACTATTCAATAAATTATGTTAGGACAGGCCAGGTATAGTGGCTTACACCTGTAAACACCTCCCAGTGCTTTGGGAGGCCAAGGCTTGAGGCCAGGAGTTCGAGACCAGCCTGGGCAACATGGCAAGACCCATTCTCTACAAAAAAAATTTTTAAAAAATGCTGTGTGGTGGAAATGCCTGTAGTACCAGCCACTCAGAAGACTGAGACAGGAGGATCAGCCTGGGCTACAGAGCCGGGACCCTGACTCTAAAAAAAAAAATTAGGACAACTGGCTACCCATTTAGGAGAAAACAAACAAAACTGAATTTCTTGCCTTATTCCTTAAACAAAACAACTTCCAATTTAATCAGAAGTCTAAATAGAAAAAATGAAATCATGAATTTTCTATAAAACATGGATATGTTTTTTAATAATTATCAAGTAGAGTAGATCTTTATAAGGAGGGCATTAAAAAAAATAAAAAAAAAAGGAGGGCATTAAAATTCAGAAATAAAAAACCAAAACAATCAAAAAATTTAGAGGTTATAAAGGGAAAGATTGGTATGCTTAATATATAAAAATTACATATAACAATAAAAAAATTCTATAAACAACATACAGTGGTTGAGAGCGTAGATTCTGGAGCCTTATTTCTTGGGTTCTCATTTTAACTCTACCATTTACTACTATTGTCACTTTGAGCAGATTACTTAACCTCTTGGTACCTCAATTTCCTCACTTCTAAAATGCAAATAATACCTACCAAGTAGAGTTGTTATGAGGATTAAATGTAAACATTTATAAAGCACATAGAGCAGTGTTTAGCTCATGGTAATAGCACATATTAAGAGTTACATACATGTTCTTTGGTTGGAATGTGTCTCTCAAAGTTCATGTGTTGGCAACTAAATCCCCAGTGCAACTGTGTTGGAAGGTGGGACTCTTAAAAGGTGATTAGGTAATGGATTAATGTCATTATCTTGGGAGTGGTTTCTTACCAAGAGAGTAGGTTTATTATAAAAGCAACTTTGCCCTCTTTTGCTCTTTCACATGTGTGCTCTCTGACCTCTTGCCTTCCCACCATGGGGTGATGCAGCAAGAAGGTTCCCCCCAAATGCCAATACCTTGGATATTGGACTTCCAGCCTCCAGAACGCTGAGAAATAAATTTCTTTTCTTTGTAAATTACTCAGTCTCAGATATTCTGTTATAACAGCATAATAAATAAAATCAAGGTTAAATAACATTTTAAGTGTTAAATAAATTATTTGCTAAGTAAACAGGCAAATTTTTGTAATACAAGAAATACAAAGATTAGTAAAATTTAGCAAGTGGTATGTTAGTTTGCTAGGGCTGCTGTAACAAATTACCACAGACTAAGTGGCTTAAACTACGGACATTTATTTTCTCACAATTCTGGAACCTAGAAGTTTAAGATCATATGGTCCGGCCGGGCGCGGTGGCTCACGCCTGTAATCCTAGCACTCTGGGAGACTGAGGCGGGCGGATTGCTCGAGGGTCAGGAGTTCGAAACCAGCCTGAGCAAGAGCAAGACCCCGTCTCTACTTAAAATAGAAAGAAATTAATTGGCCAACTAAAAATATATATAGAAAAAATTAGCCGGGCATGGTGGCACATGCCTGTAGTCTCAGCTACTCGGGAGGCTGAGGCAGTAGGATCGCTTGAGCCCAGGAGTTTGAGGTTGCTGTGAGCTAGCTGATGCCATGGCACTCACTCTAGCCCGGGCAGCAGAGTGACACTCTGTCTCAAAAAAAAAAAAAAAAAGATCATATGGTCCATAAGTTTAGTTTCTCCTAATGCTTTTCTCCTTGGCTTGCAGGTGGCTAGCTTCTCGCCGTGTCCACACATAGTCTTTCCTCTATTGTTACACATCCCTGATCTCTCTCTTTTTTTTTTTTTCTTTTTCCTGGTGTCTCTTTCTGTGTCCAAATTTCCTCTTCTTGATGACACCAGTCAGATTAGATTAGGGCCCACCCTACTGGGCCTCATTTTAACTTAATTGCCTCTTTAAAGGCCCTGTCTCCAAATTCAGTCACATTCTGATATATTGGGGGTTAAGTCTTCAATATATTAATTTGGTGGGGGGACATAATTTAGCCTATGACAAGTGGTATTGCCAATGTTGGCAATGAAGTTAAAGAAAAGACCTTTCACACAGTTGATGGGAGTGTTAATTGGGACAATCTTTTTGGCAAGTCAATGTTTCTAAATACAGCATAATTTAAAATATTAATTAATGCCCTTTGAGTCTGTGATTCTGCAACTAGGAAATTACCTTGTGTATATGCTCTCAGAAGTGGGCAGTGATACATGTATTGTACCAATATTTGCAATAGCAAAAACATCTGAAAATTTAATTGCCCATTGCTGGAGAAATAGTTAAATAAAATTGTGAAAATCTATGTAGTAGAATATATGTGGAAATTAACAACAATGAAGTAGATTGGAGTGTGCAAATACGGAAAACTTTTCATATTAAATTTAAAAAGGTGTAGAATATATATATGTAGAATATATATGTTTCTTTATAACTTTTAATGTATGTATGTGTGTTTTTGTATGTGTACATACATATGTATGCATTAATTTTTTTCTGGAAGGATACATAAAAAATTGATAATATGTATCTTTAAGGAGAGGGATTAAAGGGTAAGTAGGTCATGATAATTTTACTTCCATTTTTTATGCTTTGGAACTGTGACATTTTTTAAACTTCTTAACTATTTGCCATTTTATTTTTTAGTTTGAAAAGTATAGCGGGGAGGAGGGGATGGGTATATACATACATAATGAGTGCGATGCGCACCATCTGAGGGATGGACAGTCTTGAAGCTCTGACTCCGGGAGGGAAGGGAGAGGAAGGCAACACACGTAACCTAAACATTTGTACCCCCATAATATGCTGAAATAAAATATATATATATATGGATAGGAGAAAAATGACATTGGTGCAAAAAAGTAGACGCTAAAAGTCTCCTATTCTAGACCCTGGCCTCACTCTCTCCCAGTTCTCCCTAGAGGTAGCCTCTGTTACCATTTTTTTGTATATCTTTCCAGAAATATTCTTTACTTTCATGAAAACTCTACTTCCACTTTCACTAAATAATTAGTATTCCATACATATTCTTATGTACTGTTTTTTTTTTTCCCCCAATGATATGTCTTGGAGGTTATTCTTTATTTGAAAAAGATAGAGCTAGCCCATTCTCACCTCCCTTTTTTATTATGAAAATTTTCAAACATACTCAAGAGTAGATTATTTAATATTTAGCAAACTCTGTGTTTCCCTTCTCCCACTTTAATACTTACCAACAGATGGCCATTTTTCCTCTCCCTCCAGTCCTGCCCCCCTTTTGAAGTATTTTAAAGCAAATCCAACTGATCTGTTTAGTGTTTTCTTAGATTTTTAAAAAATAAGTCATTTTAAGAATACTACATGGCCAGGCGCGGTGGCTCACACCTGTAATCCTAGCACTCTGGGAGGCCGAGGCGGGCGGATTGCTCAAGGTCAGGAGTTCGAAACCAGCCTGAGCAAGAGTGAGACTCATCTCTACTAATAATAGAAAAGAAAATTAATTGGCCAACTAAATATATATAGAAAAAAAAAATTAGCCGGGCCTGGTGGCGCATGCCTGTAGTCCCAGCTACTTGGGAGGCTGAGGCAGAAGGATCACTTGAGCCCAGGAGGTTGAGGTTGCTGTGAGCCAGGCTGATGCCACGGCACTCTAGCCCAGGCAACACAGTGAGACTCTGTCTCAAAAAAAAAAAAAAAAATACTACATGATGGGCCGGGCGCGGTGGCTCATGTCTATAATCCTAGCACTCTGGAGGCTGAGGGGGGAGGATCGCTCAAGGTCAGGAGTTCGAGACCAGCCTGAGCAAGAGCAAGACCCCGTCTCTACTACAAATAGAAAGAAATTGATTGGCCAACTAAAAATATATAGAAAAAATCAGCTGGGCATGGTGGTGCATGTCTGTAGTCCCAGCTACTCGGGAGGCTGAGGCAGGAGGATTGCTTGAGCCCAGGAGTTTGAGGTTGCTGTGAGCTAGGCTGACGCCGTGGCGCTCTAGCCCAGGCAAGAGAGTGAGACTCTGTCTCAAAAAAAAATAAAATAAAAAAAAATGGTACATGGTAGATGTGATTAATAAAAATCAAGTAATACAGAGATATAAAAACTAAAAGGCAGAACGTCTCTCCTAATCCCCACTCCCTAAAAGTAATTATCAATGGTTTATGTATTCTCCCAGATTTTTTTAAATGAGATATAATGTACATACAGTTAAATATGCACAAATCTTATTTGTATAATTTGGTAAGTTTTGACAAATGTATCCAAGTAACCACCACCCAAATCAAGATAAAGAATGTTTTCATCACCACAGAAAGTTCCCCTGTACTCTATTCCAGTCATTCCATCTCTTTCCATAGGCATTTCTATCACCGTAGCTTAACTTAGCCTATTCTTGAACTTTATATAAATGGAATCATACAGTATGTACTCTTGAGTTTACTTCTTTTAGCATAATGTTTTTGAGAGTCATCCATGTTAAATGTATCAGTAGTTCATTCTTTTTTTTCTTAAATAATATATGATTTTATAACTAAACCATAATTTGTTTATTCATTCTCCTGTTCCTGGAAATTGGAGTTATTTCCAGTTGGAGGCTATCATGAATCAGGCTACAATGAATAGTCTTAGTATGTACAAGTATTTTGTGGACATAGATTGTCATTCTTCATGGCTAAATCCCCAGGAATGGAATTGATAGATTGTAGAGTAGTTAAACATGTAACTCACAAGAATCTGTGAGTTTTCCAAAGTGATTGTGTCATTTTACACTTACACCAGTAATGAACATTTCAGTTGATACATGTCTTCAACATTTGGTGGTGGTGTTCTACCCTATTATTTTTTAATAATTCCATAGTATCCTATTTTAAGACTGTAACATAATTTGTTTAATCATTCACCTGGTGATGAAAACTTGTTTTTTCTGGTCTTCTATTAATACTATCACAGTAATGCTACAGAGATTTGTACACATGTACAAATTTATCTATAGATTAATATCTTTGAAGTGAAATTGATAGATCAAAGAGTATTGCCAAATTTTTCTCCATAGAGGTTATACCTGTGTATATTCTTACCAACACTGTATGAGTTCCTATTTCAAATATTTTGATCAAGTTTGCTGATTTTTGCCCATCTGTTAGATCAAAAAAAAATCTGTTTAGTTTTCACTTGTAATTATGTTATTGTAAGTGAGCGTGAGCTTTTTTTAGGTTTAAAAGATATTTGTATTTTTTCTGTGAACTGTCTATTCATGTCATTTGCTGTTATTTCTGTTGTATTATTGATCTTTGTTATTCAAAAGAACTCTTTATGTTTAAGAAATGTATCATACAGCTTTTTAAAAGAAATTTTTTTTTGAGATAGGATCTTATTCTGTTGCCCAGGCTAGAGTGCAGTGGCATCATCATAGCTCACTGCAATCTCAAACTCCTAGGCTCAAGCGATCCTCCTGCTCCAGGCTTCTGATTAGCTGAGACTACAGGCACACACCACCATACCTGGCTAATTTTTCTGTTTTTTGTACAGAGAGGGTTTCACCACGTTGCTCTGGCTAGTCTTGAATTCCTGGCTTCAAGTGATCCTCCTGCCTTGACCTCCCACAATGCTAGGATTACAGGCATGAGCCATAGTGCCTGGTTCATATGACATTTTTTTCTCAGTTTATTATTTGTCTTTGCTTATGATGGTCTTTGCTTTTAAGGTTTTTTTTAAAAACCTTAAAAACCTTTTTTTAAGGTTTTTAAAAAAAATTTAAAAACCTTAAATTTTTTTACACACTCAAATTGATCAATTTATTAGAAAGAATTCCTATTCCAGGATTATAAAAAAATCTTCCATGTTTTCTCTTAGAAATTTTATGTCCTTTTAAAATATTTATTTAAATCTTTGTTCCTTTTAGAATTTTGTTTCTTTCATCTTCTACATAGCTAGGCAGTTTTTCCAATCTCATTTATAGAATAATTCACTTTTTCCTTACTGATTAGAATTGTCATTTTTATCATGTTCTAAATCCACATAAATATTTTAATCTATAGAATCAGCTTATCTAGTTAAAAAATGCTAATTTTGTTTTGTCATATTTATGTAATTAGGGAAAAGTAAGTCCTCCTTAAGACTCAAGAATAGTATGTTTTACTATTCTAGGCATCTTTTATGTCTTGTAGTGTTTTAAAGTTTTCTTCATATAGATTTTATATATACCTTATTAAATTTAATCCTTTAGATAATTAATCTTTGTGTTTTCATGAATGGGATGTTTTATTATGTTTTCTGGCTTACTCTATATAGAAGTGGTGTTAATTTTTAAAAGTTAATTTTATACCAAGCCAGTTTGCTCTGTTTCAGTAGGTCTATTATTTGATTCTTTTGGGTTTTCTCAGGGATATAATTATGGTTGAAAAATAATAATTTTATCTCTTCTTCTTTCCCAACTTTTTATCACAAGCTGCAAGTATTAAATTACTTAATTAAAAAATGTTTTATTCAACCAATTGAAAGAATAAAGTAGATCTAAAACATATTGATATGGAAAACATTTCTGAGAAATATTAACTAAAAAAGTAAGCAGCAGAAGTGTACATATAGTATGATTTTATTTATTAAAACAAAAAAAAAACCTTTGGAACTAAGGGGACAAAAACAAAATTAGAAACAAAATATTCTTATATCTTTGCATTTCAGGGTTACTCCTAGTGTGAAGTATATTGCATCCTGTTTCAATTTCCCAGAGCTTCTTGCCAATAGTGTACAGGTTTCTCTCAGTGGATTCCTGGCCTTTGATAAAGCAATTCAGCAAATTGATATATATTCAGTACATAGAATAACTCAGATGGTTTGAGAGATAAACTCTTTCTCATCTTTTGGTTTGATTTTTCATGGAAATTTTGGAGTGAAATCTAAGTATATGACCATGGGCAAACAGTTTTGTAAGTTTCCTCTTTCAGAGACCTAAGCAGTCATTTTAACTAAATTTTCCTCTACAGAAGAGACGCTCAAACCGCCAAGTTAAGCGAAAAAAGTATACAGAGGACCTGGATATAAAGATCACAGATGATGAAGAAGAAGAAGAGGTAGATGTAACTGGTCCAATAAAACCTGAGCCTATCCTCCCAGAACCAGTGCAAGAACCAGATGGCGAGACTTTGCCTTCCATGCAATTTTTTGTGGTAAGCTGAGAACTTAATCAATTTGAAGGGTTTGTCCTACTGGTCACAGTTATCTGTTGACTACTGCATCTTTTGCTGCAGGAGAATCCCAGTGAAGAAGATGCAGCCATTGTAGACAAAGTGCTTTCTATGCGGATTGTGAAGAAGGAGGTGAGGCCTCTTACCTCTTTTTATTCTTTTTTTTTCTTTTCTTTTGTTTAAGACATAGGGTCTTGTGTTGACCAGGCTGGAGTGCAGTGGCTATTCACAGGCATAATCATAGCGTACTATAGCCTTGAACTCTTGGGGTCAAGTGATCCTCCTGCCCTAGCCTCCTAAGTAGCCGGGAATATAGGCCTGCTCCACTGTGCCTGGCTCTTCTCTCTCTTTAATATCAGCCCATAATGCTATATTCACACACTTTATTTAGTGAGCACCTTTGGATATCAGGATATATTGCTAGGATGTACTTATGAGAGATGATAGAGGAAAGTTAACTAGAAAATAGAAACTGCCTCGTCTTTCACTTATCTGTTGAGAATGTATAAAGGCTTATTTTTTTTCAGCTGTCAGGTCTCTAGTATTGAAGTACCAGATTGGTTCCTTAATCCCTGAGTCAATAATATAATTCAGGGAACATTGATATGAAGTTCTGCCATGTGTGGTTAAAATTTATATGTTCTTTCTTTGACAAATAAGAGACTAATAACTGTAATTTCTTTCTTTCTTCTCAGCTTCCTTCTGGACAGTATACCGAAGCAGAAGAATTCTTTGTCAAGTATAAGAACTAGTATGTGATCTATGTAAAAAGCTTTTCACCTCTAACTCCACAGGGCTGTAAAAGGTTTTCCTGTGTAGACTATCTTGGATGGGAATGTGTCCCTTTTTTATAGTCTACTAGTCCAGATTACTGGGAGTTTTTTGTTATTGTTTTTTGTTTTTTAAATAGACACAGGATCTTGCTCTCTTGCCCAGGCTGGAGTGCAGTGGCACAGTCACAGCTCAGTGCAACCTCAAACTTCTGGACTCAAGTGAATCCTCCTTCTTCAGCCTCCCAAGTAGCTAGAGTTATAGGCATGGACCACCACACCTGGCTAATTTTTTTAAATAAACATTTTGTAGACATGGGGTGTCACTATGTTACCCAGGCTGGGCTGGAGCTTCTGGCCTCAAGCCATCCTTCCACCTTAGCCTCCCACAGTGCTGGGATTACAGGCGTGAGCTACCATGCCCAGCCCCAGAATGCTGTTTCTCATGGGGAAAATGGCTATTTAGAGAGAAATTTAGGAACTGACATGACTCTAACTATTTCCTTATAGAAAGGTGGAATGAGGGTGGTTCCTAATAAAATTCTTTGTGGATTCTCTCTCCTTCAGTCTAGCACTAAGATCTTGCTACTCTAAGTATGGTCCATGGACTAGCAGAGTTAGCATTACTTCCGTACCTTTTAGAAATGTAGACATTCAAACACATTTATATGCAAATTGAGGTTTCAGAAGCATTGACAGTAAGAGACTATACCCCAGTTTATGCACACACTTGTCATGCCTGCTTCTGGCTAATCTCAAAATCTCAAACACTTGCCTGCCAACTTCCCTTTCTTGTACCATGACTGGCTATTTCCATGTCCTTCAGTTCCTATCTACACTGTGAATGGGCCACTATCTCCCAACTTGAAAAGGATAAGAGGATCCATCAAAAACTAAAGCGCTTCAAAACCAAAATGGCTCAGATGAGACACTTCTTCCATGAGGTAATAGGAATAAGTATTGCTGATACATCTCTTTCATAGAAGCACAAATTACTGGAGTTATCCGTGTTGGCTGATTATTTAAAGGACTTATAGTTGGTTTGCATATAAGGGTATGAAGTTTTAATTTTGATCATTGATTTTCTTTTTTTGTTTCTTTTTCTTTTTTTTTTTTTGAGACAGAGTCTCACTTTGTTGCCTGGGTAGAGTGAGTGCCATGGCGGCAGCCTAGTTCACAGCAACCTCAAACTCCTGGGCTCAGGTGATCCTTCTGCCTCAGCCTCCCGAGTAGCTGGGACTACAGACATGTGTCTCCATGCCCAGCTGATTTTTTCTATATATTTTAGTTGGCCAATTAATTTCTTTGTGTTTTTAGTAGAGGTGGGGTCTCGCTCTTGCTCTGGCTGGTTTCGAACTCCTGACCTTGAGCAATCCTCCCGCCTCGGCCTCCCAGAGTACTAGAATTACAGGCGTGAGCCACCGTGCCTGACTGACTTTCCCTACTTAATTGCCCCGTGCTTTGTTTTCCTAGGTTTAAATATAGTGTGTTTATTAGTTGTAGGGTATTTTGAAATTGACTGGCTCAATATTCATGAAGTGTTTTCAAAACAGATCATAACCTGATCTCTCGTCTCCTGAGGCATTCTTCTCCGTCTAATATCAGTCTTTAGCTATTGATGGTATCTGTAGATATAAGCAACTGTATCATTAAGGGAGAACATTTATTTTCTCAAATTTTGAATCCAGTATTATTAGAAATAGTGATAAAGGAGCTTTAATTTTCAATATCCAGGTTTACTATTAGTTAAACACTGGAGCAGGATGAAATATGTCTATTGTATTTGAGGAGGTCATTTATGACCTTAACAAGAATAGTTTTGGTTATATGATGCAAGTGGAAGAAAGAGTGGAATGGATGGACTAGTGAACAAAGTGAAGCATGTAAGCATGTGTGAACAGAAGTGAATGGAAGCAAGTGAATGGAAATAGCGTGTGTTTAAAACTCTTGGGAAAGTTTGGGTAAGAAGCACAGCCGAAAAATAGTTGCAGGGGATGTAGAGTCAAAGAAGGTATTTTTTAAGATGTTGAGTACTGGAATATACTTGTGTTAATGGGAATGATTCATTAGAGGGATTCCTAAGAATACAAGAAGGGATGGAATCCAGAGCATATATGGAATGGCCTCTGATAGGGAGAAGAGACTTTCTCTGGCAGCAGGTGAGAAGATAGGCACAGACCCAGGTATGTTTGTATGATTTGATATTGTAAAAATGGGGAACTCCTATTACATTGCTTCTGTTTTCTCAAAATATTTTGACGTAGGATTATCTGCTAAAGGTGAGGTGGAGGGGTTGGTTTACTGGACAGTGATCTTTTGTTCTTATTGTTTGGTTTCATAACTCATTTAGGATGAAGAGCCCTTCAATCCAGACTATGTAGAGGTGGATAGGATACTGGATGAGTCTCACAGTATTGACAAGGACAATGGGGAGGTGAGTTGGAGCATGGAGGAACATGAAATTCCTCTTAGATTTCTGCTGGTCCATTTGCCAATCCCTTTTTTCCAGGTATGGCTGAAAAATCCCTTGGACTGAAAAAGTATTTCTGAATTTTACTTTGGGATCCTTAGAAAGATAATGGGAAGGTAAGGGAGTAGGGAGAGATGCTAAAAGGAAAGATTCACATAAAGTCAAACATCTAGGAAATACATTGATTGATTGATTGATTGGAGACAGGGTCTCACTGTATTGCCTAGGCTGGATTTGAACTCCTGGCCTCAAGTGATCCTCTTGCCTTTACCAAGTATCTGGGACTACAGGTACACACCACTGCGCTTCTGGCTAATTTTTAAAAAAACTGTTTTTTTTTAGAGATGGGTCTCAATATGTTGCCCAGGTTGGTCTCAAACTCCTGTCCTCAAGTGATCCTCCCACCTCAGTTTCTAAGTAGCTGGGATTACAGGTGTGAGCCACTGCACCTGGCTGGGAGCTATATTTATGAGTACTGAAAAGTCATTCCCTTGGTCTCATTTTTCCTCATATTTTATGTGGGAGACCCTTCACATTCAGTTGGAAGTTGGGTG
Organism: Lepilemur ruficaudatus; assembly: GCA_963574885.1. Lineage (NCBI taxonomy): Eukaryota > Metazoa > Chordata > Mammalia > Primates > Lepilemuridae > Lepilemur > Lepilemur ruficaudatus. The sequence goes on from CAUYRT010042086.1 coordinate 15,993, forward strand.
TGGGGCCAGAGAAAGGAATATTTCACAAATTCGTAAGTTTATACACATTAAAATACTTGTACAGGCTTACTTTTAGCTTTCTCCAAATCATGTTGTTGAGAATTAAATATTTCCTAAACTCACCATTGATTAAATGCCTTTTTGTTTGTCTTTAAAACAGATCTGCTACATTTTTTTTTTTTTTTTTTTTTTTTGAGACAGAGTCTCACTCTGTTGCCCGGCTAGAGGGCTAGAGTGCCGTGGTGTCAGCCTGGCTCACAGCAACCTCAAACTCCTGTACTCAAACTATCCTTCTGCCCCAGCCTCCCGAGTAGCTGGGACTACAGGCATGTGCCACCATGCCCGGCTAATTTTTTCTGTATATATTTAGTTGGCCAATTAATTTCTTTCTATTTTTATTAGAGACGGGGTCTCGCTCTTCCTCAGGCTGGTTTCGAACTCCTGACCTTGAGCAATCCGCCCATCTCCGCCTCCCAGAGTGCTAGGATTGCAGGTGTGAGCCACCGCGCCCTGCCTAGATCTGCTACATTTGAATCTGTATTTTAAAACAGATTTTGGGGTCCTCCTTCCACAGGTTCAGATTCGATAAGTATATGTTGGGACCCCAAGATCTTTAAGTTGATTATCCCAAGGGGTTTTCATGCATGGCTTGATTTGGGAATCCCCACTCTAAAGCTTTCTTAGTTTGGGGAGCATGTTTTACATATGCTGAAACAGAGCACCGTTTTTATTTTCCCAATAGTCACATAGCTCTAAACCACCAATGAATTCAGCTTTTTCTATTATAAGTTTACTTCAAACTTCTGTTTAGGCTATGAGCTACCATTTTCTTAAAACACTTTCTTCTCACTTCAAGCGGCAGTCTTTGGTTTAGGTTTGTAGGATCATAAATAGAATTTTTTATAACGTCTGATTGTTACTTCTTAAACAATGACCAGCAGAGAACAACAGAACCTTCGTAAGATGTCTGTGCTGGGTGGTGATCTGGGCTTACTCATGAGCCAAGTGACTTGCTCCTATATATCATTCTAACGGAACCTATAAATCAAATTCTTCCCTCTATAAAATTCTAAAGTTTGCTCTACTTTATAAGCCTTCAGGTTCCCTCAGATAACCAGAATATTACATGTCCAAGGACTATTACAATTTGTTGTCTTCAAATCCTAATAAGCATGCTTCCGATAACATACATTTTGCTTTTTGGGGTTGGAGGTAAGAGTTATCATGTGTTCATTTATGAGAGGTGAGTGGAGAATGGACCAGTTTATTAGGTCAGGTTAGCTACTCTTAAATTCTTCTCATCATTTTTAGGGTTGCAGTCTTCTCAGTCTTGAAAATCTTATGCTGTCTACCACCATACTTATTCTTCCAAAAGCAGTTGGCCCTTTAGAGTCTGTTGCAACTGGCATGACAGGTGAAAATGTTTTGGTACCCTGATTCTATAATTCATGCTCCCAATATCGGATAATAACCCTTTGTGTAACCATTTTCCCCCCTCTTCAAAGTATGTTTACCTTGTCATCCATTTTACATTACCTAATAGTGGAAATAAACATTATAATACATATTTTGGTCCTTAGAAAAGTAAGTTATGCTGGAAATGTCTGACCTGGACAAATGACTTTACATAGAGAGTGATCTGAATCACTTCAATAAAGAAAAAGGTAAAACAGCAGCTGGATTAATTCTAGGGATTCCTTGATCTATGACTATGTTGAGGCACTTTTACATTTCTTGCTCGTTGTTTTAAGGGGTATTCTATGAATTGGTAATTAGAAATTTCTGTTGATTGTGCTAGGCCCAGTCTAATCCTGCTTACTTTATACTGCATGAGCCAAAAATGGAAATGCAGTAAGTGCGATTGTCACGAATAGTGAAAATAGGAGCCCTTCAACCATTGGTCGCTGCCTCTTCCCTTGCAGTGAAATGCCTGCATACAATATTACTATAGTTGGACCTTGAGCATTTCCTCTTCACTCTTACTACCTCTCTTCAGTGATACATATGGTAATTATCTCCTAGCTTCCTGGGGCTCATAAGAAAATCTCTTTATCACCGTATAATTGCTCTTGAAGTGCATCTACACTCAGAGCTATAGGGGCTCAGAAGTCCCGTGATGTTAGCCCTAGAATGCTCTTAGGGGTTTACCCTATTTCTCATCCTAAAAGTAACCACTGTATCAAATTTGGAGCAAGGAGAATGCTATGGCACTGAGCCATATCTTTTCATTTCAACACAGTATAGGAAAAGAATAGCGTTTTCTTTTCTTTTCTTTTTTTTTTTTTTTTGAGACAGAGTC
>CAUYRT010042088.1:0-16673 GCA_963574885.1 Lepilemur ruficaudatus
GCTAATTTTTTCTATATATATTTAGTTGGCCAATTAATTTCTTTCTATTATTAGTAGAGACGGGGTCTCGCTCTTGCTCAGGCTGGTTTTGAACTCCTGACCTTGAGCAATCCACCCGCCTTGGCCTCCCAGAGTGCTAGGATTACAGGTGTGAGCCACCGCGCCCGGCTCTTCATAGATTTTCTTAAATTAGTAATCCGAGAGCATCGTCAGCTAGCATATCTGCTTATAACCTGAGTCACTGATGAGCTTGGTAAACACAGCAGAAGTACTGCCTCTCTTAATTAGCGTTTTGGGAGAAACCGTGTTTTAAATTGCTGCCTGCAGCCCTGGGAGTCTTATAAGAAGCAGGAGTAGATTAAGATCTAGAAAAGATATGTACCAAACGCTGATTTTTAGAGATGATTTGGTGAACCTTAAATAGAAACTGGCTCACAGGCCAAATGTGGCCAGCTAAAAATGTTTTAAGTCTTTATCAACATCAAAGGCAGAAATCACAAAGGAAATGATTGATAGACTTGACACAGATACTAAAAAGTTGTACATCAAAGAGTCATAAAAAGTAGGCCAGAATTTGAGTCCAGCCTGGGCAACATAGCAAGACCCCATCTCTAAAAAAAAAAAAAAGAAAGAAAGTTATAAAAAACAAAATGAGGGTAGATGACTTAAATTTGAAAATATTGCTACATATGTGACATAGCTGGCACTCAGTAAATAGCCCCTGTGTGAATACATTTCTATGAAAGAATGTTTGACTTCAGGACTAATCAAGGAACTGCAAATAAAAATAACACTGAAATTGCATTTTCATCCGTCAGCTTGGCAATAATGAAAAAACAATAATAGTGTTGGTAATGGTGAGGGGAAATGTGCCCATATTACACACTGTTGATGAGAGGATAAAGTGGCATGAATATTTTGGCAGGCAAGTGGACAACATGGAAAAAAAACCTTTGTCTAATACCTCTGACAGCAATTTCATTTCTAGGTAGTTATTCCAAGAAAATACTTACAAATGCCCAAACCCATGTGTACAATGGCAATGTAGATAATATGTCTTTTGTTTGTTGGGTCAATCATTGTGATGTACCCTCCTGACTTTAATGGTTGGTACCAAACATGGACATGGGATGCATTCGCATAAGACCACTCCTTCCATAGAGTTATCCAGGTCAGCGATGGAAAAAGAGTTCTCTCTCTGACCTTGGCATTCTGGCTGTAAAGGTGGGACTCTGGAGCTGACAGTGGCCATGTCCTCCACTAGAATGTGGTCAATATATAGAAGCAGAGATGAGACGGAGGGACAAAGGGAGAAAGAAAGAGAAAGCACGATTTGAATTGATAGATTCAGTTAACCCTAAAAGCCAGTGTACTTTATTCCCTTCTATGGTTAGATGATGTGAACCAGTTAATTCTACCTTTTTTTCTAAACATGTAATGAGTGTGGACTTCTACTTCCAGCCAAGATGGAATAACAGTGAGCAAATTTATCCTCCCACCTGAGATAACTAAAAACCTGGACAAATATATATTTTTTTAATAACTGTTTTGAAGACAATGGACATCAGGCCATGAAGAACAATGATTCCTGAGAGATGGAAAACAAATGAAGTAAGCCCTATGACTGCCCAGCTTACTGCCTTGAGAGAGTTTCCAGGTGGGGGCGCCGAAAGGTGAAACCTAGGCAGAGCCTAGCAGATTCCCTGAGGTGAGGAGACGGAGCTGAGAGTCCAGGGAGATCAGGACAGCTTGAGTTTGCAGGGCAGAAAACCAGATAGGAGAGAGCTGCTCAGAGAGAGAGAGAGAAATGACTGACAACAAGAACAACAACAACAACAATTTAGAGATCCTCAGAGGGTCCCCTTGAGTATTCAGCAGAGTACTCAACAGCACATCAATGTAAGGATACTGCTCCAGGCCCGGGACAGAACCACCTGAAGCTATTGTGGGAACGGTACCTAGAACTTACATGGGGCTAGAAGTAGTGCCTGCTCCCACCAGGCAGAGTGGAAATATTATCATTCAGAGCACATTAGGTAAAATATTCAGAAGGATCTCGGTTGTGAGCCAAAATTGGCCCTAGACTAAATAGTGCTCTGGTCCTGCTTAACAAATCTTAAAAATAAGACCTTAAAAGATCAAACTGTTCTCAAATAACTGTGTCCCAGAACAAACTTAAGAATACTTATGGGACTACAAAAATATCCAGCCCCTAACAAGGTATATTTATGATAAATGGCATTAAATAAAAAATTACTGAGCACTCAAAGAAGCAGGAAAATATGACCCCTAATGAGGAAGGTAATTAATCAATCAAACTGACCTGGAACTGATACAGATATTAGAATTAGCAGGCAAGAACATTAAGAGAGTTATATGTTCAAAAAGCTAGAAGAAAGACTAAATATGTTAAGTAGAGATATAAAAAAAAAAAAATTTAACTTTTGGAAATGAAAACTAAAATGTCTGAGATAACAACTATACTAGATAGGATTAATTACAGATTATCCATAATGTTTTCAAAGTTTATCCATGTTTTACCATGTATCAGTACTTCATTCTTTTTTTTTCTTTCTTTTCTTTTTATTTTAATAATCAGATAAACATTTTTTTTTTTTTTTGAGACAGGGCCTCACTCTGTTGCCTGGGCTGCAGTGTAGTGATCATAGATCACTGCATCCTCACACTCCTGGGCTCAAGCAATTCTCCTGCCTCAGTGTCCTCAGTAGCTGGGACTATAGATGTGTGCCATCATGCCTGGCTAATTTTTCTATTTTCTGTAGAGTCAGCATCTCACTATGTTGCCCAGGCTGGTCTTGAACTCCTGACCTCAAGTGATCTTCCCACCTCAGCCTCCCAAAGCACTGGCATTGTAAGTATGAGCCACCACAGCCATCCCAGTATTACATCCATTCTTTGTTTTTTGGGGGTTTTTTGAGACAGAGTCTCACTCTGTTGCCCGGGCTGTAGAGTGCCGTGGCATCAGCCTAGCTCACAGCAACCTCAAACTACTGGGCTCAAGCAATTCTCCTGTCTCAGCCTCCCCAGTAGCTGGGACTCCAGACATGCGCCACCATGCCTGGCTAATTTTTTCTACGTATTTTTAGTAGTCCAGTTAATTTCTTTGTATTTTTTTAGTAGAGATGGGGATCTCACTCTTGCTCAGGCTGGTCTCAAACTCCTGAGCTCAAACGATCCTCCTGCCTCAGCCTCCCAGAGTGCTAGGATTACAGGTGCATTCATTTTTTTTTATGCCTGAATAATATTGAATTGTATGGATATACCACATTTTATTTATCCATTCATTAGTTGATGGACATTTGAGTTGTTTCTTTTTGGCTATTATGAATAATACTGCTATAAACATTCATGTACAAGTTTTTGTGTGTACACATGTTTTTGTTTTCCTTGGGTATGTATATACCTTGGAGTAGAATTGCTGGATCCAGCTAGAATGGCTGGGATTGCATGGTAACACTGTGTTGAACCTTTTGAGGAAGTGCCAGACTGTTTTCCAAATCAGTGGAATGTATACCATTTTACATTCCCATTAATAGTGAATGAGGATTCCAATTTCTCCACATCCTCATCAATACTTGTTATTATCTTTCTCTTTGATTATAGCCATCCTAGTGGATGTGAATGATATGTCATTGTGGTTGTGATTTCCATTTGTGCATTAGCACCTTGTTATGTGCTAATTGGACATTTATATGTCTTTTTTTTTGGAGAAATGTCTATTCAAATCCTTAGCCTATTTTAAAATTGAAGTATTTGTCTTTTTTTATTGTTGAGTAGTAACAGTTCTTTACATATTCTAGATACAAGTTCCTTTTCAGATATATAATTTGCAAATATTTTCTCCCATTCAATGGGTTTTCTGTCCACTTTTTTGATAGTGTCCTTTAAAGCTGCAGTCCCCAACCCCTGGGCTGTGGACTGGTACCAGTCTGTGGCCTATTAGGAACTAGGCCGCACAGCAGGAGGTGAGCAGTGGGACAAGTGAAGCTTAATCGGTATTTGCAGCCGCTCCCCATCATTCGCATCACTGCATAAGCTCCGCCACCTGTCAGATCAGTAGCAGCATTAGGTTCCCATAGTGTGAACCCTACTATAAACTCACATGCGGAGGATCTAGGTTGCGCCTCCTTGTGAGAATCTAATGCCTGATGGTCTGAGGTGGAGCTGAGGCGGTGATGCTAGTGCTGGGGAGTGGCTGCAAATACACATTATCATTAGCAGAGAGGTTTGACTGCACACTAAATGTGATGCGCTTGAATCATCCCACAATCATCCCCCCACCCAGTCTGTAGAAAAATTGTCTTCCGTGAAACCCATCCCTGGTGCCCAAAAGACTGGGGACCGCTGTTTTAAAACACAGAGTTTTTTTTAATTTTGTTGAAGTACCAGGTATCTATTTTTTGTTGTAGCTTTTATTTATTTTTTTTTTTTGGTGTCATATCTAAAAAAAAAAAATTGCTTAACTAAAGTTCACAAAGATTTACTCCTACATTTTTCTTCAAAGTGTTTTATAGTTTTAGCTCTTAAATTTAGGTCTATAATTCATTCTGAGTTAATTTTTGTTTTTGGTGTGAGGTAGGGGTTTAGTTTCATTCTTTTGCCTGTGGCTATCTATTTAATAATTGTCCCAGCACAATTTGTTGAAAGACTATTCTTTCTCCCATTGAATGGTCTTGTTACCCTTGTTGAAAATTGACTGATCGTAAATGTGAGGAATTATTTCTGAACTCTCAATTTATTCCATTGATCTCTAAGTTTAGCCTATGCCAGTACCACACTGTCTTGATTACTACAGGTTAGTAGTTTTGAAATCAGGGAATTTGAGTGCTTTAACTTTGTTTTTCTTTTTCAAAATTGTGTTGGTGATTCCCTTGAAATTTCACACAAATTTTAGTATCAGCTTGTCAATTTTGCAATCAGCTGAGATTTTAATAGGGATCACATTGAACCTGTAGTTTAATTTGGAAATATTGCCATATTAACAATATTAAATATTCAAATCAATGAACGCAGGCTATCTTTCTATTTATCTATCTTCTTTAATTTCTTTTCACAAAGTTTTGCAATTTTTAAAGTATAAGTTTTATACTTCTTTTGTTAAACTTACTCTTAAACATTTTATATTTTTGATGCTATTGTAATGGAATTGTTTTCTTCTTCTTCTTCCTCCTCCTCCTCCTCCTCCTCCTCCTCCTCCTCCTCCTCCTCCTCCTCCTCCTCCTCCTCCTCCTTTTTCTTCTTCTTTTTTTGTAGAGACAGAGTCTCACTCTGTCTGTTGCCCAGGCTGGAGTGCAGTGGTACAATCATAGCTCACTGTAACTTCGAATTCATGGGCTCAAGTGATCCTCTTGCCTTGGCCTCCCAAAGTGTTAGGATTACCAGCATAAGCCACCACGCCTGGCTTTGGAATTGTTTTCTGAATTTCATTATTGGTTTGTTCATTGCTATTGTATAGAAATGTAATGGATTTTTGTATATGGATCTTATATCTTGTAAAATTGCTGAGCTCAGTATTAGTTTGAATAGTTTTTTTAGTGGATTTCTTAGAATTTTCTATATACAACTTCAAGCCATATTCAAGTAATCATAGCTTTACTTCTTCTTTTCAAACTTTTCTATTTCATTGCCCTGGCTTGAGCCTCCAGTACAATGTTGACTAGAACTGGCAAAAGTAGACATTTCCCCCTTGTTCCAGGTCTTAGGGGAAAGCATTTGGTCTCTTACCATTAAGTATGATGTTATGTGGATTTGCATTTCATTTATTTTTTAAAATTTAGTGTTTAGGTACCATCATCCTTATCATTCACCAATATTTTACACACAGTTTCAAAATTTACTAATCTCTCAATCACCCAATGAGTATTTAGAATGACCAGAGGTGGTTTTGTCCTCTGAATGTGATGTACAGACACCTGAGCCCAGCTACAAGTTTGTTTCCATTTCATGCTGGCAGTAAAAAAGAGAAAAGATATTTTGACCATAACATTAACCTTCTTCAAGGGTATATTAAGCTTAATGCAAATTTGGTAGAGGTATAGCATAGTTTTTATTAATATAATCCCTTTAATGGCTATTTGGATGATCACAATGCCTTGCACGTAGTAAGCTCTCAATAAATATGTGACATTTTCATGTGGATTAATTAATAATGGGAGAAGGGATAAAATGGAAAAAGCCAATAATTTTATCCCAGCGTCCCTCTCCCCCAATTTTTTCCCCTAATCTTCTTTATCTTTTCATCTCTCTTTATCCAAATATCAAATACAAATAGCCTTAGGCTTAAGAGACAGGAAGGCTGAGAGGAGAGGAGAAAGGTCTGAGTAATCCACACACAATTAACTTGAACCTGAGTAATGAAAAGGGGCTGACACACAACCCTGTGATCTTGTAGCAAATCCTTATCACCTGGAGAGTCAATTCCCTACTGGGTCTGGGGATTCTTTTTCACTCAACAAACATTTGACAGTTTTAAAAGTAATATTATAGTTTTACCAAGCCTGGCTAATAGAAGAATTTCAGGATCTTGGGCAAATAATTCTGTTTCTTTAGGCCACAGCTTCCTATTTTTAAAAAGGGGGGTGGAATCTGGAATAGAATTATCTCTAAAGGCTCTTCAACTTCTTTTAAGACCCTATTTTATGGTTCTATTTAAGTCATTTTATTCTCTAGGAATGTACCATTCTATATGCTCCATTAAATGTAGCCATAAAAACCACAAGGTAGATAAAAACATTTGATAAAGTCTAAGATTTCTTTTTTCCCAAGTTTTTTTTTATTTGCGGCTGGTAGGGAGGAGTGCTAAGGAATCTGCCTAACTATGACAAGGATCAGGAAATGACAGACTCTCAGAGTTGAAAGTGTCCTTAGTGGTCATTCATTCCAACCTATGGTCCGTGTGGACATTGCCCTTGATGTTGCTGACCGGTAAGCAGCCATCAGCTTCTGCTTGAACATGTCTTGCAACAAGGAGTCCACTGGCTCAGAGAACAGTCAATCCCAATTTAGATTAGCTTCGATCAGTACCAAATTCTTGCTTATATTAAAACTAAAATCTGTCTCCTTGTAACTTCCACCCTCTGCCTTTTGGAATCACACAGAATAAATCTAATCCATTTTACACACACAAGTCCTTCAGATATTTGAAGAATGTTTTAATGTCCCCAACACAAATTCTCTTATCCATGAAGTGTTTCCCATGTTTCTTCACAGGACATGATTCCCAAGCCTTTTGCCATCCTGAACCCCAATAGTTGGCATTTATTTTGTCAATTTCTTCTTTAAAAATAGTGGTTGGAACTGAACATCATACTACTGATTAATTATTCTTAAGCTCTTTTATTTTTATTTTTTGACGGAGCAGGGGTCAAACATACCTTTGGGAGTCCAGTGCAAACCGTACACCCTTCCGCTGAAAGAACACAGATACAAAATTCTTCATTTGCTTAGGCTGTTTGGGAAGTTAGACCCAAACAGTATAGATAAGAGTATTAAATGGTACTGATAGAGTATATTGGGTTTATCACCTTCCTTAATTTAATATTTGATAAAGCCTAAAGATTTCTCTTCTGCCAGGTTTATGCATTTGATTATTTAGCTTGTTAGTTTTGGCAAATAATGGCCTTTTTCTTTCTTGTTAATATATCCCCAAAGCTTATGTGTGCAGGTGATTATTAAAATGTAAGTTTAGAGCTTTTACATTTATCTTTCTAAAAGTTTATTTTGTTCATTTTAGCTCATTGTTCAAGTCTGTTGAGTTCTTGCAAAACCTTAGTTTGGTGCTCATGGTATTAGTCCACAATCCTTCTGAGCCTATGTCACAATCCTTCTGAGCCTATGTCATCTGAAAACTTAGTTGGTGCGTCTCTTAGTGTTTATGGAAGTTGTGGATTAAAATGTTGAATGGCACAGATCAAGGATAAAGTTGTGTGGCATGTGTCTGAGGACCGTCCTCCAATCAAACAGCTATATGCTTTTGATACCTTCCAGCTCACATTTTTCCATCTTGACCACAATAATATTCTAGTGGACTTTGTAATGAGCCTTGATAAAAATAAGAGGACACTATGTCTTCTATTATTTCCTTGATTCAGCAGGTGAGTATTCTTATCAGGAGAGGAAATGAGGGTTACTACAAGGAGTTTTAGGATTGATACGTATTTATTGTTTTATGCAACAATTGTGCTCTTAAGATTTGTACAAATAATATATTTATAATAACTAACACTTACACAGAGCTTACTAAGAGTAAAGGACTACCCTAAATGATTTATATCCACTTACTCATTTGACCTAACAACCTGATGAGGTGGGTCCTATTATTATGCCCATTTTCTAGATTAGAGAAAAGGCTGAGGGAGGTTACAGAGCTTGGGTGAGTTAAGTAGTTATTAAGTGACAGAGCCAGGGTTTGAACCCACATAGTCTGTGTAGAGAATTCATGTGTATATACAGCCTTGTATTGTAAAAATCTCAGATTCAGTGTGAGGAGCACTGAACCTTTGATAATTATCTGCAAGTTTAGTTTCCTCTGTCAGGGTGTCTACATAGAGTGACTGGTTTCACACTCTATACCAGTCAGAGAGTGAACAGAGCACTCTTAGCACTTGCTATTTACCCAGCAACGTATGTTTTAAGATAGGCAAGTTTCTTTCTAACCAGTAAATTTGAGGGAAAAAAATATCCCAAGATTCACTAAGATCCAATGCCTTGGGTCTAGATGGAGGTTATATTTGGACATAGGAGAGCTTACTAGTTAAGTTTAGTCCTTGGCTAGGTGGCCCTAGGCCCAAACTCTTCCCTTTTCTGTGTCTCTGTTTCCCCATCTGTTTGATCCCAGTCTCCTCCCTTCCGCAGAGGAACTGTGGGGAAATGAGAATGAGCGTGCGATTAGAGCAAGAACTTTGCGCTAGAGAGAAAGACACTAGGAAAACACAAGATGCTATCAGAATTTATCTGTACTGAACAATAAGCCATTAAATATCAATAAACATACTTTTTTAATTTTAATTTTTGTTATTATTATTTTTTTGAGACAGAGTCTCACTTTGTTGCCTAGGCTAGAGTGCCATGGCGTCAGCCTAGCTCACAGCAACCTCAAACTCCTGGGCTCAAGTGATCCTCCTGCCTCAGCCTCCCAAGAAGCTGGGAGCACAGGCATGCACCACCATGCCCGGCTAATTTTTTCTATATATTTTTAGTTGGCCAATTAATTTCTTTCTACTTTTAGTAGAGACAGGAGTCTCGCTCTTGCTCAGGCTGGTTTCGAATGCCTGACCTTGAGCCATCCTCCTGCCTCAGCCTCCCAGAGTGCTAGGATTACACGCGTGAGCCACCGCACCCGGCCAATAAACATAGTTTAAGAATAAAACTAAAATAAGGAAAAATTAGCCAGGCATGGTGGTATACATCTGTAATCCCAGCTACTCTAGAGGCTGAGGCAGGAGGGTCACTGGAGCCCAGGAGTTTGAGGCTGCTGTGAGCTATGATTGTGTTACTGCACTCTAACCTTGGCGAGAGAGCAAGATTCTGTTTCTAAAATAAATAAATAAATAAAAATTTAAAATGTACATGAAAATTTTTTCTCAAGAAAAGGAGATAAAAAGAGAAAAGAAAAAAATTAAAACTAAAAGTAAAATAACCAACTTGGGGGCCACTGCATTACCTTTTAAAAACACAGACATGTAAGCCCAGCTAGAAAACTAATCTTAAATTTAATGTGGGGATTTGGACTGCCAGCCTCATTTAAATTAAGAGTTACATAATTTGCCAGCTGTAAACTCAGAGACTATTGTTAATGAGGGATTTTATAATAACTGTGAAATGGATTCTTGTCAGGACCAGGCAGGTCAGACTTTATCTGACACATTGACTGTCCTAGTGTTTTCATTTTTACCTGAAAAAAATATGTAAAAACTGGTAGGGCCTTTTAAAATCTCAGTTAATATTATATAAATACTAAAAGCTTATAGTGCGTTAGAAGCTAATAAGGTAGCATAATAGCTAAATGAATCTGTTGACCTTTAAAATGGAGCTTGGCTCTCATATCCATTTGTCATAATTTCCTACTTATTTCCTTCCCCACCTTTTCCCCATTGTCAACTCTTGTTATTCTCAGTGGTCATGGAAAGAAAATACTACTTCGAGGGCCTTAATGTGACCAAAAACAACACAGACCGGCAGGTCATCTCTCCTCCTTGCTGGGCTCTTGCTAACAGGGCTCAGGGCTCAGGCAGAGCTCTAATAGCGGGAACGCGAGCGGTCCGCAAAGAGCCCGCACCGACAGTCAGCCTCGTTTGGAAGTCCATCTTGGTTTCCTCCCCACTCCTCAAGACAATGCTGTAGTGGTTATACCCAGTCCAATTATGTATGTTCTACACGTATGCAAAATGTAACAAGATTATCAGATTGCATACGCTTTGAAATGGTCTTTTTATAAAGCAAGTTGTCATTAATAGCAGTATGAAGAGAGAAACCAATTTTTAAGAGAAATGAATATAAGGTTGCACTGAGGGAGACTGGATGACTGGGTTAGTCAAGCTGAGAGGGAGGGGTAAGGAACGTGAAGCTCTATAGCCTGTGCTTAGTATTGTAACAACAATAATAAAACCCTTTCTCACAGTGCTGTGCAGGACCTGGGGCCAGGGAAGGAGGCCTCTGCGATAGTGGAGTCAGTTCCCATTTCTCCCCTATCTGTTTTCTACACTGCACATAATTTTCACTTACAGACCTGGGGACGAAGACAGAGCTTCCCAAAGTATCGTAAGTGTAATAGTGAAATATTAGCAACAACTTAAGAGTCCCAAAGTAGAGAAGTGTTTAAATAAGTTTTGGTGCAGCCATATGATGGAAGATTATGCTGTCATTTAAAATAGTATAAACAAGAACTTAGTGATATGAAAATATTATATTATTTGCTAAAAAATGGTAAAGTGACAATGTACAGTAAAAAAAGAAAGGAAGAAACATATACCCACACATAAAAGCATACAAAAAATATCAGAAGGAAATATATCCAATGTTAATGAGGCTATTTCTCTGTGGTAGAATTATGAGTGGCTTTTACCTTTTTTTGGCTTATCTTCATTTTCTTAATTTTCTAAAAAGAACATGTATTACTGTTGGAATGAGAAAACAGTGAAAGTTACTTTTTAAAAGAGTGCAACCAATAAAAAGTGAAATAACATGATTTTCTGGCCTTTGAAGAGAGAATGTAATTTTTAAAAGCATGTCTTTTACTGTATGATAAACAGAATTTATTAAAAATCTAATTTTCTTGTGTATGTGAGTGTGCATGACAGTGTGTGACGGTGGACTTGAATACATAAAGTCAATTTTTTTTTTTTTTTTTGAGACAGAGTCTCACTCTGCTGCCCGGGCTAGAGTGAGTGCTGTGGCGTCAGCCTAGCTCACAGCAACCTCAAACTCCTGGGCTCAAGCAATCCTACTGCCTCAGCCTCTCGAGTAGCTGGGACTACAGGCATGCGCCACCATGCCCGGCTAATTTTTTTTTCTATATATTTTTAGTTGGCCAATTAATTTCTTTCTACTTATAGTAGAGACGAGTTCTCGCTCTTGCTCAGGCTGGTTTCGAACTCCTGACCTTGAGCAATCCGCCCACCTCAGCCTCCCAGAGTGCTAGGATTACAGGCATGAGCCACCGCGCCCAGCACAAAGTCAAATTTAATGTAAGTCAAAGGCCTTCTGTGTCCAAGGCCTTCTCAGAGATACCACAGATGACACAATTTCACACGAGTCGCAGACCTTAGTCTCAGCAGGCTTCCATCCAGCTGTGGAAATATGGGGGGATGTCCGTAATAATCCTCCTGGTCAGCTGGTAAGGTTTTCCACAAGCCATTACGTTGTGCTTCATGCCTGTCACTTGGTGACCACAAGATGCTTCTCAAGAGGATCTGTACACTTCAAAACATCTTAGTAAACCTGTTTTGGGATGTTATCTGTCTTTAGGTGAAAGCTGTGTATCAGAGGTGTCTCAGGAGGTAAGACATTTTTTTTCCATTTAAAAAAATGGAATTGGAATTGATGTGGCAATAAGATAAGAGCTAAGTCTTTCCAGGGGCTTTACATTTCTCCTTAGGCCAGTGTTCCATCCTTTGGGCTTCTTTCTAATGACTACCTGTGAGCAAAGACAGTCTGATAGACTTTATTTTTCTAATCAAGGCCTAGCACTTATGTCCTGATTCTTTTTGGTAGCTAATTCAACACTTCAACCTGTCTTGGCTTGTTACAGGCAGAGACAAGTGATAAGATTCCCCAATCCTATTCTGACATAACTTAATACCTCTGTCAAAGCTCCTTGATAAAAGCTGTAGAGATGCATAGATAAACAGCTAAAGTCAGCCTGGCAGTTGATAGGGTCTAATTTCAGAAGCTGTTCCCAATGTGCTGAGCTATGGGGCAACATTATCTTGTCTTTCTTCGGGGACCCCCCACCCCCGCAACATTCCTATCTATAATAGTTTCCTTACGCCACACAAATATCCATAACCTGGCCTCATTGTCATCATGACTGTTATTAATGCTTAATACCTTTATTGAAGAGTTAAAATTGCATAGCATACAAAATGGGAACTTCAACACACTGTTCTCTAGATTAGTGGGAACCTAATCTAGATATACACACAAAAGAAATTTAGATGTATCTTAGGAAGGGTAAAGGAGGGAAAACAGGCAAGGGGGAAAGAAATAATTATTTTAGGATTTTCCTAGGGAAAGTATAAAGAAACTTCACAGGAAGTGAGTTCCAAAGGGAGTAATTTGAGATAACTTATCACTCTGAAAATAGAATACCAACTAACTATTAATTCAATTCAATTAAGGGTCCAGCTCCGAGAAGGCCAACTTGCCAAGGTCTCATCCACTACCGGCCTCAGTGGCCTAGGTTCTGTTTTCTTCATCTTCTTTCTCTAGTGTTTCCTTGTATAATTTTATGAGCATTGTGATTAAGTTGGAGAATATGAGAGTACTATTATCATGGCCTTAAAAGATTGTATACTTCTATCAATCTGAGGAGTATTACCCACTATAGAACCTGGAGCTCTTTTCCTAACTCTTAGTCATTCTAAGAGAGTAAATTTACCATATCTTCAATTGGTCCAAACACAGGCAGACATTTGGAAGATGATAATATTATTACTGTTACTGAATTTGCTAAGTACTCTTTCTAGTTAGAGTGAACCTGTGTATATTAAGCAAAATATGTTCAGTAAAATCATCTTAAGATTCATAAAATTATCACTAAATATTGAACTATGAATATATAAGTATCATATAGAATTTACGTCGACCATAAACGACCAAATAATGTAAGCAAACTCTTAAGAGAGATCATAAGGTATTGGAAAGCTCATCTTTCCATTTATTGGTGAGAAGGTGCTCAGAAGGTGAGCATTGGTTATGTTCATAATTCTTTTCAGTCTTTGTCTTCATGGTTATCCCTACCCCTTCAAACCATTGAAATGGATGAAAATGATCACTGCTCAGGGAGTTATCAAACTGAACTAATAATTTCATTTTTTCATTTTTACTCTTAAAGTTTATGTAGACTTTTCAGGTATTATGTTTTATATTTCTTGGGTATTGAGAGAAGTAGTTGTAAGCAGAATAGGATGCTCTTTGTAAAGTATGTTTCCATAATTTTGGCAGAACTAGGTGCTATCTTAAAAATCTGTTTCACTGAAGAATAACTTTTATACAATAAAAAATTGCCCACTTAAGATGTAATCCCCCATTTAATGAGTTTTGAGTGAATTCGATCTGTAACCACCACTAAAATCAAGACAGAAAACATTTTCATCACTCGAAAAGTTCTTTCATGCTCTGTGGCCGTCAGTTCCTTCCTCTCTGACCCTAGAACTGATCTTTCTGTCACCATAGTTTTATGTTTTCTAGATTAACATGTAAGTGAAATTGGTAGTCCTGTAGTCTTCTGTATTTGGCTTCTTTCACTTAGCATAATGTTTTTGAGAGTTACCCATGTTATTATACATATCTGTTTGCTTCTTTTCATTACTGGGTAAGCAGTCTATCATATGGTAATATCACAATTTACTTACCCATTCACCAATTGATAGGCATTTGGTTTGTTTTTAGGTTTTTTCTCCTATGTTTTCTTCTAGAAGTGTTATCATTTTAACTCTTATTTAGGATATAAATGTCTTTTTGAGGAATTGACCCCTATATCTTTATGAAATATCCCTCTGTTTTCCTGTTAATTGTCCTTATTCTTAGGGCTGTGACATAGTGAGGAAAAAGGAAGAAAAAAGAATTGTCCTTATTTTGCATTAACATAGCCACTCTTTTTTCGATTGGTGTTTTTATGGTATGTATTTTTTCATCCTTTTACTTTTAACCTATATTTTAATATTTAAGATTTTTTTATTTTTATTTTTTCTATGGCTTTGCCTGGGATGCAAAAGATTTTTTTTTAAAGGCAGCATGAAGAGTTTTAAACCATTTACTTTTAACATAATTGTCAATAAGCCTGGATTGAAATCCTCCTGTTGGTCTTTGTTTTCTTTTGTTCCATTTGTCCACTTTTGCTTCTTTTTCTGCCTTCTTTTGAATTATTTAAGTATTTTTGATTCAATTTTATATCTACTATTGGCTTATTAACTGTACCTCTTTAGTTGCTAATTTTAGTAATTGCTTCAGTGTTTACAATATGCATCTTTAGCTTTTACACTTTAACTTCAAATAATGTTATGCCATTTCATATACAGTGTAAGATCCTTATAACAGTATTCTTCCATTCCCCTCTCATATCCCTTGTCCTATAATTATTATGTATTTACTTCTACATGCACTATATATGCATATCCATATCATACATTGTTATTAGGTTCTTGAAACTTTTAATGTGACTAAAAACTGCCTTTTGTATTTCCCAACATATATATTTTTTCCTGGTATTTTCATTCCTTGTTTAAACCCTAATTTACTAATCCATCTACTAATAGTGATGTTTTCCTTTTTGTTAGAAACCCCATTTCTTGTAATGCAGGTCTGCTTGCAGTGAATTCTCTCACCAAAAATATGCCTAGATTGGGTGGGGATAGTGGTGAAACATTCCAACAGGTGTATTTTGTAAAAGCTTCCTAGGTGATTCTGATAAATCTCTTCCTGTGAGGGTATTTAAAGCCTGAGACATGCTATAGATCCCCATTTTTATTTAAATTAAATTAATTAATTAATTTTTAGAGACGAGGTCTTGCTCTGTGGCCTAGGCTGGAGTGAAGTAGTACGATCATAGCTCACAGCAACCTCAAACTCCTGGGCTTAAGTCATCCTTCTGCCTCAGCCTCCTGAGTAGCTGGGATTATAGGCTTTTCTTTTTCTTTTTCTTTCTTATAGAGATGGGAGTCTTTGCTTTGTTTCCCAGGCTGGTCTTGAATTCCTGGGCTCAAAGTATTCTTCTGCTTTGGCCTTCCAAACTGCTGGGAACTAGCCTCAGCCACTGCGCCTGCTGGGATCCCCATCTTAAAATATTTTCCCTGATTTTTTTCTAAATGATGTAATAAACTTACACTTGTCATATGATGAAATACTATGCAGCTATTAAAAATTGTTTCCAAAGAGTATTGAAGGACATTGGTAGTTGGGCATGTGGCGCCTGTAGTCCCAGCTACATGGGAGGCTGAGGCAGGAGGATCACTTGAGCCCAGGAGTTGGAGGTTGCTGTGAGCTAGGCTGATGCCACAGCACTAGAGCCTGGGCAACAGAATGAGACTCTGTCTCAAAAAAAAAAATAGTAATAAAATAAATAAATAGATAAATAAATAAAGACACATAGAAACATAGTGGTTTTTTTTTAAATACAAGATATGATCTAGTGCATATTATCCTGAAACTTGAGTTTTTCTCTTTAACATTCATAGCACCACATATATATTTACCTCTTTTTCTACTGTTGCACAGTGTTTCCAAAGTTGGATATATTAATTCCACAGTGTATTTAACTATTTTCTTATTGATGGACAGGCAGATTGTTTGAATCTTTTGTTACAAAGCCACAGTGAATATTCTTATAGATATGTCTTACTAAACATGTGCGAGTATTTCTCTAAGGTAGGTACCAAAAAGAGAGAAAAAAGGCTATGCACATCGTATATTTTAATAATTACTAATAAATTGCCCTAGAAAAGGTTCTACTAATTTATGCTGTCATTAACAGGGCAAGTTTCCCCATGTCCCTGCCAACACTTAATATTATAAATCCTTAAAAATTTTGCCAATTTTATGAGGGGAAAATATTACCTTATTTTAATCTGCACTTCCCTAGTTACTGAGTTTCAGCAGTTTTTTCATGCTTATCTTTGTCATTTGCACTTCCTCCTTTCTTTTTTTTTTTTTTTTTTTTTTTGAGACAGAGTTTCAATATATTGCCTGGGCTAGAGTGCCGTGGCGTCAGCCTAGCTCACAGCAACCTCAAACTCCTGGGCTCAAGCAATCCTTCTGCCTCAGCCTACCGAGTAGCTGGGACTACAGGCATGCGCCACCATGCCTGGCTAATTTTAGTTGGTCAATTAATTTCTTTCTATTTCTAGTAGAGACGGGGTCTCGCTCTTGCTCAGGCTGGTTTTGAACTCCTGACCTTGAGCAATCCACCCGCTTCGGCCTCCCAGAGTGCTAGGATT
>CAUYRT010042089.1:0-47311 GCA_963574885.1 Lepilemur ruficaudatus
CCTGTAGTCCCAGCTACTCGGGAGGCTGAGGCAGAAGGATCGCTTGAGCCCAGGAGTTTGAGGTTGCTGTGAGCTAGGCTGATGCCACGGCACTCTACAGCCCGGGCAACAGAGTGAGGCTCTGTCTCAAAAAAAAAAAAACCACGATTTTATTATCTTATGGCTCTGGAGGTCAGAATTCCAAAACAGGTCTCACTGAGTTAAAATCAGGTGTGAGCAGGGCTGTGTTCCTCTCCAGAGGCTGCAGGGGAGGCTGTTTTCCTGCCTGGAGAGCTTCGGAGGCTGCTCGCACTCCTCGGCTCACGGCCCCTGCCTTCTTTAACACCTGCAATGGCAGGTCCAGTCTTTCTCACTCTGACTCTCACTTCTGCCTCCCTCTTCCACATTTAAAGGACCCTTGTGACTACACTGGGCCCACCCACATAGTCCAGGATAATCTCTTTAAGATCAGATGATTAACAAACTTAATCCCCCCTGTCATGTAGCATAACATACCCACTGGTTCTAGGGGTTAGTACGTGGACATCTTAGGGGGGCATTATTCTGCCTACAATACATAAATAGTTTTATTTTAAAAAATGCATCAGTTTCTATAAATGTTTGAAAGCCACATGACCTGAGGGCTTCCATCAGTTCTGAAGTACTGTGACCTAGACACCTCTTCTCCTTTTCTCCCTGGGGGATCCTTCTACAAACACAGAGGAGCCCGGGGGTCTGCCCATCAAGTGGGAATGTTGGCAGAATTAGGCTGTTCTGGTGGGCTGTGCAGAGATGGGTCTCTACGTCCACCACAAAAGGGGTCTTTAGGGAGGAAAAAATGAGGACTGTTTTGAGAGAACTCCCCTGTCTCAGCTCCCTCTTCTCCATTTCCTATATATCCCTAAATTCAGATTACCCTGCAGTTATCTGTTCTTGTTTATATTTCCAGGTAAGGTCAAATGGAGCTGTGTGTTTGTGTGTATCCAACCCTGCACACTTTACCTGTCACAAAAGGCATACCAATCTAATAGTCATAAAGTTCAGATACTATCCTTTCTTCTCATACCTTGACCTTCAACATTGATCTCTTTCTAGATCCATCCAAAGGAGTCCCAGATTGTTTACTACAAACTCCAGAAACAGTACCTGAGTTCAGAAAGCCTAGATCTTAGAATTTACCTGCTAGCACCTTTCCACGCCCAGAGTGACCAACTCTAGCACTGCAGTAACACTGGCTCTCCCCTGCCCCGGGGGCGGTGGTGGTGGCCTACCATTCCCCTTTTGTGCAGCATAACCTTTGTTCTCATCTCTGCGAGACACCCTCTGCCAACTGCCTGGGACTGAGTGGGGCCGAGTAACAAAACTCTCATGAGAAAGGTGCCCTGGGTATTAATCACGGCCCCGCAGCTTGTTAGGGATGATAAATGCTGCACAGGCTGGGGGGCGGGCAGGTTTGATTTTATGCAAATTACTCACCTCTCTCAGCCTTATTTTTTTTTCCCTTGGCATAAACTGGCAGCTCATTCCCATTCCTACTGCTATCATCTGTCCCAGGGGATCCGGAAAAAAATGTGATGCAGTAGGGAAGCTATTCTCCAGAGAAGTGGCCCTGGGGAAACTGAGGAGAAGAGGAAGGAGCATTTATTGAGCTTCTACTTTGTGGCAGGCACTTTACACAGATTAGTTCATTTAATGTGGTGGTGGAGAACCAGGGCTCCGGAGTCAGAAAGATTTGGGGCTCAATTCTGGCTGTGCCACTTGCTGGCTATGTGTGGCCTTGGGCAAGTTAATGTTTCTGGGCTTTAGTTTCCTCAACTGCAAAATGGAGGAAAATAATACCTACTTCAAAGCATTACCTGGATTAAGAAAGATAAATGCAGTAAAGCTTTTGGCACTTCATCACCAGTCAATAAAGTTAGCTCCTATTATTAGCAATCCTACGAGTGGCTGCCATTAACTCAGGTTTATAGGTGAGGAAACTGAGGCTCAGAGGGGTTATGTACAATGCCCGAGGGCAGGTGGTTAGGGAACAAGGACTCTAACCCAGCTCCAGCTGGTTCCATTTCCTCTGGATTCTGAGCCAGGAAGATAAAAGCCTCAGCTCAGCCTCTGCCTCTTGGAGGTAGCTGTGCCAGGGTGCCAGGGTGGAGCCAGTGTGCCCTCATTTCTTGGGGTCCCAAAGGCCCAGAGGAGGGGGAGCAGGCTGTGAGCAGAGCACCTCTCTGCCTATGGGCCTCCAGGCTGTTGCTCTGTACCTGGGGGCAGGGAGGAGAGCGTCGCCGGCTATGTCTCGGGTAGGTGCGGGCACCACCCATGGACCCCAGTCCACGCACTCTAGGATCTCTTTCCACACACCAGAAGCGAGCTCACACCCTCAAAATCCAGGGATAGGACACACCCTTTATGGGGGAGGGGAGAGACGTTTGTTCATTTGGGCGTGATTTTATTTCCAGTTCACTATATATGAAACTAATTGGAATGTTCCAGGAGTAACCCACCAAAGAGAAGCCGGGGCTATGGGAGGAGGGAGAAGAGAAGCTGGCTGCAGCCTGGGTAGGCAAATGGAGCCCGAGGGAATTCCAGAGACCGGGGCCCCAGACATCAGTGGGCAAGGCGAGGTGTAAGAAGGCAACAGAGTACGAGAACACAGATCTATGAAAACGCTTAGAGAGCTGGAAACGGACCCTCTCAAAGCAAAAGAAACTTTCAAGATCAGCGATCAGCTGGCCTTCAGCAGGAGAGGACAAGAACATGGGGTAATGGACTTCCCTCTGTAAAGGGCTGCTCTCCCTGTCCCCTGGGAGAACAAAGCGTGCATCAAAACCCAGATGGGGGAGCAGGGACTGCTCCAGAGACACAAGTCCCTGTGCTCGGAAGCTGCCAGGCTGGCAGCCTGACTCCCACCTGCACGCGCTCCCCTCGGGCCTGGTCACCCTTCTCCCCTCGCTCCAGCACAAGCTCCAAGTCCTCCTTGCAAGAACTCTCCCCAATGCAGAGTTGAGCCCATTCTGTTTTCCAGGCCCAAATCAGCTGCACCCCCCTGAGGAAGCGTTCCCTACATACTCCCACACAGAGCTCACAGTTCTGATAACATTTATAGTCTACATCACACAGTTTAGCACTCGCTTTAAATACTGTCTGGTATTATTCCCTCATTATTTCTTGTGAGTATAAGTTCTGCCTCCCCAACAACTGATCTGTAGGTTTCCTTCCCAGTAAAGACTGTGTCTTATGCGTTTTTATATTCTCCCACACTCCACACTGCCTAGGACAATGCTCAGAAAATACCTGGTTGGGGTACCCATTGATTAACTGAAATAGCATCCATAAGCCAGAACTTCCTGACTAGCCACTGGGCCAAATGCTGGAGTAGATGGCCGACACCCCGGGGTTTTCACCCCACGCTCCAGCCCTGCAAGGGCCCATCTCACATCTCAGAGAAAAAACCCAGCTCCTCGGCTCTCCCAGGCCAGGCCGTCTCCTTCTCCAACCTCGCCTCCTGCTGTCCTCCAGCCGGAACAGCCTCCTGGGCACCTCAGACCCACCGGGCAGCCGCTCCCTCTGCCCGCGTGCCCTGACTGCTGTCTCCCCGTCCTCTTTACTCAGATGCCACCCTGCACAAGATTACACACTCCCCTCCTCCCAACACACTTCTATTTCCCTTCCTAGCTTTATTTTTCTCTTTAGCACTCAGCACTCTCTAATAATGCCATTTACTTTATTTTAATGTGTCTTCAGACAATAAACCCAAAGCTCCTGCAGGGCAGAGGTCTATCATGCACTGCTGTCTCTAGCCCCAGTGCCTGGCAACGTGCTTCAGAAACACTTGCTGAATGAAGAGACCCAGCTCTACCCTGTGCCTTAGACGGCCGAGGCACGCGTGGGCTCAGAGTTGAGCGGTGGACAGGATGCCTCTGTAGGTCCCCCTGAGACTGTGATTCCACCGTTCAACCCCTGGGCCCCAGTCTGGGGAGGCACCCTCTGGAATTCAGAGGCCTGGAGCTGTTTGGAATTAGAAGACAGGGGAAAGTGTCACATTCTCCCCTTCTCCCTTCCTCCTGCACAGCTTTTAAATGTCCAGCTTGCCTACCAGCTGTCCCAAGCTGTCCCTCTGTTGTCATTCCACCTCTGGGCATCACCACCTCTGCCCTCCCTGGCCAAAGACAGACACTGTTCATCAGCCACCTCTGAATGCTCATTTTGAGAACATTTTAAAGAGGAAAATAATCTTTCCTGCCTTTCTTCTCTCTTCCTCTTTTCTCTTTCCCCCTGAAGGGATCAGATAAGATAGACCCACTTTTCCTGGGGTACCCAAGCTGGTTGCCTAATAATCACTGTCCCTTTCTTCCATATGTTCTTTTTTTTCCTGAAGGATCTGCCTTGCGAGATGTTGGTAAATAGGAACATTTGTACTTGTTCTTCCCAAGATACACGAGCCTGCCTTGCTAGAAACATCCCACTGACAGCATGAATTTCAAGCCGTCCCTCTGCCTTAGCTGGGGTCTGTGAGCCATTCTCACGTCTCCCACCGAGTCACCCTCGCCGTGTTCCCACAGGGAACACTATATTCCAAGGGATGGTGAAGGAGCAGGAAAAGTCCTAAGTCAGAGAGAAGGGTTAAATCCCTCCCTTAGTTTTTGTTTTTTTCCTAGCTATATGCCCTTGAGCAAGTCTGAGTCTGTTTCCTCACTTTTAAATTAGGGATAATGAGAGTACCTACCTACCTAATAGGGGTAGTTTTGAAGGCTTAATGGGATGATGCAGGAAAAGCACTTGGCACCGTGCCTGGCCCATAGTAAATGCTCAATAAGTGGTAGGTGTCATAATTAGCGTCATTACAACATGAGAGGTGGAGGCT
Organism: Lepilemur ruficaudatus; assembly: GCA_963574885.1. Lineage (NCBI taxonomy): Eukaryota > Metazoa > Chordata > Mammalia > Primates > Lepilemuridae > Lepilemur > Lepilemur ruficaudatus. Next base: position 4,838 of record CAUYRT010042089.1, read on the forward strand.
GAGAAACGGTTATTGCCCCAGGAACCCTCTGCCTGCAGCTTCATCTTGGAACTCACTTCAAGTCCATCAAATGCTGAGCAGCAGGGAAGGTGTGGGTGGAAGAAACATACAGAGAAAAACTGAATTCCAAACCAAATCTGGTTGAACTCACCTCCTAAAAGGCAGCTCCCTCAGACCACTGTGTCTCCTGCATTCCCAGGAAGTGCCAGAAGCCAGAGGGCAAGGCTGTGGCAGCTCCAGGTTTGGAGCAGAGTCTACTTGTTGATGGCTTAGAACATGTAGGAGGCCAAGGTCATGAGACCAAACCCAGCAGGGATGCACCAGGTCCCCTGCCCAGAGGCTGACAGATTTAGACCAAAGAGTGGGGATGTTCTGGGCAACCGGCCAGCCCCACTGGAAGCCCAGCTCCCAGCACTGGAGGCAAAAAGGCTCAGGGGTGATAGTGACATCCATAAAGGACAACAGATATACACATGGTGCCTTTTCATACACGAAGCCTGTGCCCCAAATAGCCTGAGCACCAGTGTCCCCAGGTCCACCACCTCCGCCTGGTTGATTCTTTTTCAAGCCTTGGCCCAAATATTATGTCCTTTGACAATCTTTTCCTAATCTGCACACAGAGAGAGTCACCTTTTTATCTGCTTATCCCTGTATTCTAACACTTGCTTCATTATTGTCTAGAGGACTGATTCCCCCATCTAAAAACAATAATAATGATAATGTCCACACAGCACTTACTATATGCCAGACATCATTCTGTTCTGAGCTCCTTACCTGGATTAACTTATTTAATCCTCATAACAACTCTATGAAGCAGGTACTATTGTTATCCTATTTATCGATGAGGAAACACAGACACAGAGAGATGAAATGACTTGCCCAACGTCCCCCTGCTAGAAGTGGCAGAGCCTGGATTTGAATTCCAGCTGTGTGGCTCTAGCATCTATACTCTTCCTGTGAACTCCTTGAAGGCAGGGACATCTGACCTGTCTCTTTGTTCCTAGCTCTAGCACACGGCTGTGCACACAGCAGCTACTTAGAAAAGATGGGCTAACTGAATAAGCAAATGCCAGACTGCAGCTAACTCAGTGAAATTTCAGCCTCTACGATGTAGACCAGAAAGACCCAGGGCCCCAGGAAAATAAAAGATATAGGAATCCTTCTGATTTGTCCTCTTTCAGCAATCCAACCACATACTGCTGTCTGTCCTATCTGGCTGTGACTCTTTTGTATGTCCTTTGTCTTCTGTGTTTTATTTCTCAGTTCATCTTCAGCCTTTGTCTTCCTTCCCTTCTGTTCCTTGGTTACTCTCCCCATTCTTGTCCCATTCCAGCCTCCAACCATTGTCCTTGTCTAGTCCTCAAAGGCTTGAAAGCTTCCTGCCCCCATCTTTTGCCTCAGAGCCTTTATAAAGTCCAGACTTACCCGAGGAGACTAAGAACATGAGTGACATTGACTCATTACGCTGGCCATAGACCAAGCCCCTGCACCCTGACCCTGAATGAAAACAGCAGTTTCCCACCAACTCCACCTGGGTGCAGGTGGGAGGGGCTGCCTGCCTACAGCTTCTCACACACCTTGGTGGGATGAGAAAGAATAACTGCCCTCCGTACCTCCCCTTCCAGCGTTCCAACTCCTCCAGGAAGCCTGCCTTGATCACTTGAGAAAGCTTATTCATGCAACCATTCAGCAAATCCTTATATATTCCAATATTCTAACTGGGAAATGAGGCCCACTGCTGAAAACTTAGGTTAAAATGTAAGTCGCAGTATAACTGTAGAAGCTACCAGATGGCACAATCATCAAAGGGGCCAAATGTACCGCAGATAACCAGAGATTTCAAAACGGAGACTTATGTGACCTGGGCAAGTTGTTTTATCCTCTCCAGACCTCAATTTCCTCAGCTGGAAAACAGGGGAAGGTAGTGCAGATTTTAGAAGGCTGTCAGGAGGATTGAACAGAACAACCTTTGTAAAGTTCCTAACAGGACTGGTGCATAGCAGATTTTCAATAATAACTTTGTTTCTTTCTCCCTTCTCTGAAGCACCAGTCTTCTTCTCAGCCCTGGCCTCCCAGATGGTGCCATGTGAACTGGTCCATCCTTTTGGGTCAGAAATGTCTTAAGGACAGGATGACATAAGCAGTGCCTGGTATATCATTAGGAGATGACAGGCCTGGCATGTGAGAGGTCACTCAGTGTGATAATGACGATAACTCACTAGCACTGCTCAAACTCCTCACCTCCCCGCCCACCGCCCACCCTAAGCTGTGGGTCTTTGAAAGAGCATGGTGGGCACACAACTAATCAGCCAGCAAGTCCAGGTATAAGTGTGGTCTGACTGAGACACAGAGGTTTGTTTATTGCTGTATCCTCCGCTCCTAAAATAGTGCAGGCACACGGTGGGCGCTCAGTAAATAGTTGCTGAATGCATGAAATTTTAAAAAAGCAATGGCTTTTCTTTTTGCTTTCAAATAAAAGAAATAAGGGGGTGGGGAGTGGGGGCAAGTGAGTAAATGGCAGGGTACAGGGGACACGGGGACCAGGCAAATGCAGCTGCCAGGCCCGCCAGCCTGGCTCCTCCGCAAAGGGGATGCAGCAAAGCCAACAGTGCATGTGCTCCCGCTGTCAGGAAGAGCAGGAGCCGCCAGCACGCCTGGCTTTGAGCTGCGGCTTGCAGGAGGAGCGGGGCAAAGGTGGACGCAGACACCTGGAAGGAAGGGAGGGACATGTCTGGGGAAGGAGGAGGAGGGTGAAAGAAGAGGGAGAGCTGTGTGAGGGGAAAGGGAGATGAAGAGTGAAGAGATGTTTGAGGAGGAAAGAGTGAGGAGTGAAGGAGAAAGAGAGGGAGAGAGAAGGAGGAGGAGGAGGAGAGCGACAACGACACAGGGAAAAAGAGCATGGGGAAGAACTGTGGAGCATTAGAGAGGGAACCTGCTGTTCTAGTTCGGGTGAAATTCGTCTTAGCTGATCTCTGTGTGCTCCGTGCCACTCCGTGTCTCCCTGGGGGTAGGCAGGCTGTATTAGGCAAAGGGTATGGACTTGGGGGTGCTCCTACGTGCCATACCCAGGACACATCTCAATCCCTGAGGCACTGAGGCCTTTAGTCCATCCTTCCCAAATAATGAGGTCTCATCCCAGGTTCAGAGGGACTCCTAGTCAGTAAGGAGGAGACTTGGTCTGAGTTGGCCCAGGAGAAGGAAAAAGGCCTAGGAGGCTGGGACCCCTCTCTGTGCCCTTCTTTCCATCCTCTGCCCACAACGGCACCTGGCCAGGAAAGTGGGTCAGGCCACCCACATGTGACTTCTGGTAGCAACAGAGCTCACAGGCAAGGGGGCCTCAGGGCCCTGCACACCACCCTGGCCAGCCCATGCCCAGTGCTCTTTTTTGGAGGGGGTCTTTAAGAGCAGAGGGCAGTGGGAGGAGATCCTGGCCTTCTCATTCGGGGGGAGAGCACCGGACCCATCCCGGGCTGGTGGGGAAGCCATCCCTGGGTGCATGCAGAAACCTAGATCTCCCCCAGTGACTGTGGCCACGCTGGCAGGGAGCCACCTCTACTGCCCTGACCCAGGGAGGCTGTTCTCTCCACTACACACCTCCTGGGGTCTTCAAGCAAAGGGCATGCCAGTCCATCTCTGGCAACGGAGCGCTGTGCCCAGCCCACCCCCTCCAACCCTGCCATTCGCCCAATTAGAAGCTGCGTTGGCTTCAACAGATGGGAGCTGCGGCAGCCTGAGGAACAGAGCACAAAGCCCAGCTGACATTTTCCTTCCTGTTCGTTTGGTGGGGGAAGGACAGGGACAGAGGGGGAGCACAGCGACACTCCTAGGGCCGATGCCCAGGGGCCAGGTCCCCTGCACCTCCTTAGCTTCTCACCTCAGCCCCAGACGGAGCTCAGTTCCCCCGCGCCCCCGCGGCTCCACGCTGGCCGACCAGACAGAAGCTGCGAGCCCTGCCCTTCGCTAGCAGGACAGACGGCCCACCTGTGGCTGGCCAACCCATCCGGTCTCCTGGGTGCTGCGGTGGGCTCGGAGCCACTCTTTCGTTTCCGCTTCCCACTCCCAGAGATCCCAGGCTGAGCCCGAGGCTGGCCCATCCCCCACCCTAAATGTCCCATCCCAGGCTGCGGTCAGACCCCAGCCAGTCTGCCAGAAGGGTGCCTGGCTCCTAGTTCCAGATACTTCGGACAGACCCAAGGCCACCTTGTCCCACCGCACAGACACTCAAGCTCCAAGGAAGGGAAAAGTCCCTGAGGCTCTGGAGCGCTTCCAGCCTGCCAGTCCTCCCCTGTCACGCCCTCCCTAACCTCTCTGCCACCTCTCGGCTCCTCGACATCTCCAGGGCCCCGCTTTACCCTGCAACAGTTTGGGAAGCTTCGGGCCTCTCGGAGTGAAGGCCCAGACGCCCCCTCCCCTGCCGCTCGGGTCCAGCCTGTGCCGTCGGCCACCTTCTTTGCATTCTCGAGCTCTCCTTCCCTCTCCCGGCTCGCAAGTCACCAGCTCCCCTGCAGGCATCTCGGCGGAAGGCAGAGGCCCGCCCCTCCCCCTCCCTCTGTCCCCCACCCGGGTTCAGCGGAGCTGCGGGGCGCCGGGGCAGGAGCTGGGTGCCCCAGGCGGCTGCTCCGGCCGCTCCCGCCGCGGACCCTTCAGCCACGCCAGCGGCCTCAGTGGCGCTCCCCGGGTTAGCCCGGAGCCGCACACTCACCCGGCGGGCGCCGTCCGCGCCTCTGCGCACCGCTCGCCTTCCGCCCGGGGCCGAAGTCTGGGCCGGGGGACGCTCATCCGCGTCCTCCCGCCGCGCGCGCCGCCCGCACAGGCCAGGGGAGGCTCGGTGGGCGCCTTCCCCAACGTGGAGTTATCCTGGGAGTGGTTCGAGGGCCGAGCCGGCGAGGGCGATGGCAGAATCACAATCTGTCCCCACCCCCTCCCCGCGCCCTCCGCGCGTGGTGGCCGGAGACTGGCGGGCGAGAACCGGGCGCTCCCTGTGCGCGCCGCGCGTTTGCAAGCGCAGCGAGCAGGCCCTAGCGGCGCCCGGCGCCCCCTCCGCGTGCGCCCCTCCTCACACGCTTCTCCGCCGCTCTCCCAACCTCCCCAGCCCACTCCGGTCGCCTCCTCCCAGTCTGCAAGCCACGCCAACCCCCTCCAGTCCCGCTGCCATTTTAACTCCTAAGTGGCCAGAGGCCCCCTCTGCCTAACACAGGCAAGCCCCAGAGGAAGGAGTTGGGTGGGGCCAGACGCTAAAGCTTGAGCTGTCCTTGTGCCTTTAGATACAAGGCTTGGCTGAGAGAAGAAGAGGCACAGCACCTGGGTCCGGGGGAAAGAGGGGATGGCTCTTCTGATAGTTGCCTCTGACCCTCTTGCAAAGGCCAGGGGAACAGATGGGAAATTAAGCAGCTTTTAGAGGACAGGTGCAGCTCATAGGCACAGCATGCACCTAAGATGTCATTTTTGCTTTGCGTAGTGCTACCATCCCGAAGATGTTAACAGTGGACTACGGAATGTAGTGGGGTGGGTTAGAATTTGTCCATGGGCACAGGAACCTCTTTCTCTAAAGATTGGAGTGGAATACTCCCTGAGTAAGTTCTCATGCCTTTCCAGCATTGCATCCTGAGCTGGGCAGCTCTAGCATTCTGGAAGATTCCATCCTGGCTGTCAATAAAGGAGGTCAGTCTCAGTAAGACTGGGTGGGAACTGGCAGGCCCATCATGGGTTTGGCTTTGGGATTCCCCACCCTGCAGACTGGGCATCATGAAAACTGGAGAAGGAGAGTAAGAGGGTGCTGAAGGTGGGTGCTGGGCTGATGCCTGGTGGCTTAAAAAAAGGTGGGTCACTGCCACTAGTGGAGGCTTAGGAGAGGGGATCTCCTCCTGGGGCAAAAGCCTAAGGCCAAGCCTTTGTGGGTCCTTTAGTCGGGACCACGCAGAAGGAACACCTCAAGCTTAGCTCCATGACGGGTCCCACCCCACCAATAGGTCTTGCCCAGAGCCTTGCCAGGGGAATGGATGAGGTGGAGGCCCAGGTGTGGCTTCCCTGGGCTGTTTTCCTTCAACCAGTGCTTGAGCTCAGTGCCTCCTTCCAGCTGAGCTCCAGACAGAACCTGGACAAGGCTTTCTGGCTCTGTCTTTTCCAAGGGTATAGCCAGTGGTCCCTGCCATGCCTGAATGCTTTTGGGAAGTTGACTTGAAGGTCTGTGTGTTCTGAATGCACAGAGGGGTTCTCACCTCCATGTATTCAATAAGCATGTATTAAGTTCCCACTGAACCACCCCCAAGTCCCTACCCTCCACCCCTGCTGTGGAGCATAATGGCCTCAAGGAGCTTAAAGGGACAGGTTGGAACTATATGAAACAAATGTTAACATTTCAAGGCAATGGAAGTACCATAGAAATAAAAAAAGAAAACGCCATTATAGGTTAGAGTTATTCATGGAAGGTTTTATAGAGGAGTTGAGTTTCCAGCTGAGCCCAGCTGGAGGGATAGGATTTGAACTGGAAGAGAAAACGGGGACCAGCAAAGGCAGGAAAGTGGAGACCAGCAGAGTAGAATGAGCTGTCTGGAGGGTGGGGGGCAAGGGAGGAAATTTATAGAACTGTTATTGGATGCCAGGTGTTTTCGCTTATCTCTCATCTTGCCCTCTGAGTTGACTAATATCCCCATTTAACAGACAGGGAAATGGAGGCTTGGGAAGTTTAAGGAAGGAGCCCAAGATCTACAGGCAGAATGTGAGCCCTCATCTTTACACGATGCCATATTGGGTATGCAGAGTGGGAGCAGCTGATGAAGGGCCTGAGCTGCCAGGCTCAGCAGTGTAGCTGTGGCCCAGTACTCAGGTGATTTGAGTTGAAAGAAGAAGGAAGATGGGAGGTTAGTGGAGGAGGCCGTTGCAGGAACCCTGGCGAGGCAAGCAGTGAGAGAGGAGAGTCAATGCGTGGGCCTTTGTAAGGAAGACTTGGCAGAATGTTGAGACTGACTGGTTGAGTGAAAGGGGTCAAAACTTGACTCTAAGCTTTTGAGCCTGAGTGTTTGGGTCCCATGTCAAGTCAGTGGAGCTACTTCTGCAGCCTGAGGGCCAATGTCAATGTGTACAGACTGTGAAAAAGAGGAAACATGTTACCAGTCCTTTCCCCGATTCACCACCTGAGAGAGCACTCAGCCCGTGCCCCAGCCTCCCAATACCTATGCACACTGTCTGTGTGTCTTACCTCCCAACCAGACGGCAAACTTCTAGAGGCTACCACGGTCTTACACAGCATCCAGGCAAGACTAGTGCCTTGTAGTAGGTGCTCAATAACTGATTATTGAAAGAATAAGTGGGGTAAAAGCAAGTAACATTTGCCTAGTGGCTGATCCCTGAATAGCAGACCCTGTAAGACACGCTGGGTGAAGCATAAAGGTATTGCATCAGCTGTGAGAGAGAATGGGGGAAACCTTCTCTTGAGCTGACTCCAAATTTCTTACCACCTAATGGGACTGAGGAAAGAACATAGCTTTTAGAGCCAGAGATCTGGGTTTGAAACTCTGCTTGTCTACTTACTCTGTCCACTTATTCAGTGCTGCTGGAAAAGTACTGAATTTCTCCAAGCTCTGATTATTTCCTGGGTAAAAATATTAATTCATGTAATAGCAGTTAATACTTACTGAGCACCTACTACATGCCAGGCAGCGTGCTAAGCACATTTGTACATCATCTCATCAAAAATTTCACCAGTGTAGGACTCTGGAGAAAAATAAGCTTCAATATTTACCTAACTAGTACCTAACAGAGCTGAGATCTGAACTCAGGGTCATCCAGTGACAGAGTCCAAACACCAAGCCAATTGCCCCTAGCACTTTTTTAGGATGAGGGTAGCACTAAGGGTGTTAATCCATATTCAAAGGATTGTTGCGAGATGTCACGGGAGCTGCACATGTCTGGCAGTGAGCACAGCCTCTGCACCCGGTGCATCTCAGTAAATGGTAGTCATCTCTCTCAACCAGGTTCCCAGGGCTGCCGCTCTGAGTCAGATACTTTCCTGGAAAAGGCTGGGGACTCCATTCACAGTCTTTTGGAAGCTCTTAGGTAATTACTCAGAGGATTTAATGATCCTGTTACTGACCTTTCACCCTCTAAGTTTAATCTCTGGGCTTGGCTATGCACAATTTTCCGCCAGGAAGCCTGGAACCCTGTGACATCAGAGCATCTAGGAAAAGGGATGCCGGGATTACATGCGTAAGAAATAATCCTTGGCTCAGCTCCTGGTGGCTCTTTCAGGTAGGGGTTGGGATGCTGAGCTGGTGGGAGTGCTGTCTGTGTGGTGGGGGTGCGTGGGAGGGGAGGAGGGCTCCTCCTGGAGTCTGACAGATGAGCCAAGTCAGAGAAGGGAGGCGGGAGATTGTGGTACAACACTCTACTGCTGGATACAGTCCCTGCTCAGCCCCCACCTCAGGAGACGCAGAGTGGGACCTTGGGAGACACTGAGGACTGTTGTCCCACCAGTGACCCCACCAGGCAGAGAGTGTGGCCCTAGGACACCTGGCTGCTCAGAATCACTTGGGGAGTGTGTGCAAATGCAGACTGTCAAGTCCTACCCCAGAGTCCGACTCTGTAGTTCTTGGAGTCTGCATTTTGGATGAACGTTCTAGGTGATTCTGACTTGGGTGACTGGATGGACCTTGCTTTGCGGCACACTGGCCTGGGCGAGCCCATTGCTCTTTGACCTGTGCCTGTGCTCGCCTGTGCCTGTGCAGAGCCTCGTACTCTGGGCTATTGGAGAACAAGAAGTGAAAGCAGAACACAGGGTCTCTGCCAGAGGCAGATTCAAGGTGAGCTTTAAGGTTCCTCAGCTTACAGGATGGCTGGGAGAGGGTAGGCTACGAGAGCTGGGAGTTGTAGAATGTTCTAGATGGGGAGGTGAAGCCAGTTTATAAACAGGAAGCATTTTTATGTAAGTATTTCTGATAAACTGAGTGAAGAAATGTCAGAAGAAAGGGACCTGAATTTCCAAGTCTCGTGCAAATGGTTATAATCTCCTTTCTAGTTCTAAATAAATAGCACCAGTGAACTTAATTTTGTATTTGCAATTTTGTGCTTTTTTTTTTTAAGAGGGCCCCACAAAACTGAGATCTTCCCTAGGCCCCTGCCCTCAGGGAGCTTCTAGGATGCACAAACACTCTCAGAACACAGAAAACCAGAAGGCTGCAGGACGTACACTGCAGATGGCAGAGCTGTGTGGAACTGCAGGGGGTCCTCAAGTTTATCTTGGGTTATATTCCTGGAAAAGGCGCTGCAGGTGACAATGATGTAGGTTGAATCTGTCTTTGCCCAGAAACAAGGTGATAATGGAAATTACATTCCTCATCAAGGTCCTGGTGCCCAACTTTTCATAGGCATAAGAGTAAACACCATATTTAATCCACTGCAAAGGATACACCTGTACTCTGTATTTCTTAAACTGAATCTGAGAGTCTAAAACAGTTAAACTAGGCAATATGGTAACCAAATCCCATTCTGCTTAATTGAACATATTCAAAAGATTTCTGAAGGAAATGCTGTTTTGGGGAGAGACAGCCATGGAAAGGACTGGAGAGATGCCCCTTCCTCCACCCAGAACCTGTACCCGCAAAGAGGAACATGCTCAGAGGCCTGAGGCTGGGATGAGGGTTTTGTGCCCCATGGAACATTTGAAAGCAGACCAGCCAGGACTCGGGGACATTTGACAGGGCTTGGAGAGCTGAAGCTGGAGCACTTCTTGGAGTGTGGATCCAGAAAGGATTTCTGAGGGAGGAAATTGCTGAGATGGTACTTGATGGCAGGAAAGAACGGTTAGGTGTCCTGAGAGGTCAGTCCCAGGGACCCTCAAAGACCTTTTGGCTTGACTTTTGACCCACCTCACTGTACCTCACAGGCCATCAAGAAGACTTTGTCCCTAAGTGCTCGTCACCCACCTCCCATCTGATTCTATGGTTTTCAAACTGCAGGTGAAGTCCCATTAGTGGGTTGCAGCAAGCACTTTTTTTAAAAAAAAAGTAAAATTTAAAAACTGAAATTAAAATGAAATAGAAACATATTTCATTAATACTTTTGTTCCATTTTCATGCAAACCTATGTGCGTGTACTGAGTGATGGTGTTCAATGTATATCTTTACAGAGGTCCCTATCAAACCTTGAATGTTTATTTCCAAAGCCTACAAATAAAATACACATGGGTTATCCCCTATGTAGAATAAAGTATTTGCCCAAATCCACCCTTTTTACTCTGCATTACATCTGTTGATTGTCTTCTTGTCCAACCAGATTCTATTCATTTCTGAACATTTCACTTTAGAAATGGTTCCCACGGCAAAGAACTTGGGACTCTATGGACCCTGATCCTGTCCTTTTCTCTTTGCACTGTCTCTGACCCCTATAGTTTCCTTCGTATTTTTCTCTCAGAGAAAGACGTCTTTATGGTCTTACTTCCAATATCTGAATCAATTCCAGCATAGATCTTAGAGCTCACAGGGATCTCCAGGGATCTTTCCTGAGGTCTGTGCCGGCAGCTACCACCACGGTCTGTTTTCGCTTTCTAAACTAGTGTTTCTGGAACCATGTGTGCAGAAGAGCCACTTGAGGAACTGATTAAAATGCAGATTCCTGGGTTCCACCCAGTAGGTCTCATGAACCACATTTTTGGGCATCTCCTCAGGTGATTCTGAGGCAGGTGGTCCAAAGACCACATTTCGAGGAACACTTACAAACTGCAGAGAAAACCAGAAAGCTTTCCCTCCTTCACTCCTGATTCTGATCACTCCACTCCATTTCCCTTCTGCAAGAATAGCCTTGGTTTATGCTATTAATACTTTATGTTTATTTGCAATCATTTGCACTTTGCCTGAAAAGTCACTTTCCCTGGGTCTACTGCTTCCCAGTGATAAACTCCCACAGAACTGTATCGTTCATTGCTATTACCCCAGAGCGTCCCATGCAGGGGCAGACTTCCCATAAACTCTCTCTGCATAGGGCACAATCCTCCCATATATCCCCCCACCCCCTCGCAGCCCCTATCCCCTGAGACGGCAGTCTCCACCCAGGAGGGCTCAGGGCAGGGGGTCAATGTGAGGTGTCCCTGGGTCAATCACAAAGCATTGTTGACTGTGTGCCTTTGGCTTGTCTGACTTTGTCCTCTCACCCCTGTAGGCTTAGAAGAAGTGAATCAGTAAAAACTGAGTCCATGTGACCCCCTGGGGGCTGTAGCTTTATCAAGGGCTGTGACATTCTTCCTGTCCAGAAACACATTGAACAGTAAAGGCTGAGGGCTGAGCAGCAGGGCTGGGACTCACCACGCAAACTGGATGCCGAGGGCACACATGGAGGGATTAACTGAAGCATTCACCTTGAGGTGCTGCCCCTGTACTTGCAGGACCTGAGAGTGAGCACCTCCCTTACCTCACCCTAGTCCCAGCCGTGCTGGGCAGCCTAAGGCCAGCATCCTGGGCCCTAGATCCTGACACATAGGCCACAGAATGGACAGGGGGTGAGAGGGCTGAGGAGGGGATGGCCTGGGCACAGTCCTGTTCCCAGATGAAGCATTTCTTTAGGCGGAGGTCCGCTCGGTCCATTCCCCTGTCCACAGGAGCTGCCTGCATGATAAGCAACCTGGGCAAAACTGAGCCCCGATTCTATGCTGGGAGGGTCCGGAGGTCTCATTCCCTCTTGATGAGGCTCCCAGGGGCCACTTCCCCAGCTAGTAAGAGGCCAGAACCAGATTCAGCCCCGTGTCCTCTGACTCTAAGTCCACTGGTTTTGGTTTGGGTTTTTTCCCTTTCTTTTCCTTCCCACAACTCTCCTGCCTCTCCTGGAAAAGAGATCCCACAATCCCTGAGAGCCACTTGTCAAAGGGATTAAAATCTTGACTGTCAGAAAGCTCATCCTTATATTTTATCCTTATTGCTTCTCCTGCCACGAATCCCATTCCTTCCTGCTTCAACCTCAGGGGAGATGAGGAACAGCCCATTGCCGGTCACGAGCCTCTGTATGTGGCCACCTGGGGACCTTTTGGTTTGTGAAGTCTTTTCTGTCTCCTTTTTTTCCAGGTATATTAACCCATCTCCTTTGCTGGAGATTTTTCTTTTCTAAAAGAAGAAAAAGAAAAAAGCAAGAAAAAAAAGTGGGAATAAAAAGTGGAGAAACTCCCCTCTCCCTGAGCTGAGGGAGACTGTCTGAAGGCAGGAGACGGGGGCGGGGGGGGGGCGGGACCCCTAAACGCTGGGCCACCTCCTTGTATGTCAGGACCCTGGACAGAGCGTCTGGGAGCTGGGGACGTTGCTGTGCCTCTGCACGAGTGGCTGTTGGGCCAAATCCCTTCACGGGGCCCCAGGCCCCTGCCTTTGCCTGCCCAGACACCACCCTGGAAGGGAAGATGTCGAAATGGCCTCTGGAGGGAGACCCATTCCCACCTGGCTCACCTGGATGCCTTCGCCACAGAGCAGTGGGATTTTCAGACTCCACGTGGGAGAACAGAATGCTGAGGGCCAGGGTCAGGAACCCAGCCCCCCCCTTCCCTGCCGCCTGCCATTTCAGAGATGATGCGCTGTCCCCACACACTGAGTCGGGTGGCTGGAGTGAATGACTAATGCATGTCATTTTCAAGCTGCTCTCTCTGCACAGGAAAGTACATTCAGATCCAGGTTTTAATTGTGTGTGATTTTAGCTGAGATGGCGTTAATTTATTTCCTTTGCTACTTCAGCGCTTCTTCCTCTTTCATCACGGTGAAATTATCCGGAATGTATCTTTTTTTTTTTCTTAAGGACAAAGAGAAGAAGCTGATCTTGCTCCTTTTCCACTGATTGAAGTGTAGAACATTTTGGGGGCTGCCAGATGCTGTTTAGTGGGTGCTTCAGGATGGAGACCCTGTGCTGCCCATTGCCTAACCTCCCTGCTCGCCTACTGCCAAGTGTGCCGAAGGAATGTTTTGTGCTGCGGGGCCCCTGCCATCCGGGCAGACCCTCTGACAAACCCACCTGCACGGGGGAGTTTTCAGCCACGTTGGCTCCAGTCCATTTCCAAAACGACATGGGCTTTTTTCCTTGCACAACCTTCAGACAAAAGGGGACAATCTGACATTCACAAAGGATTTATTTCACAGGGGGAGGGGACAGTGTTAATCAAAGAAAGACGGGGCAAGAGGCATCGAAGGCCCCCTGCCCGGGGTTCCGAAGGTTGTGTTTTCTGGCTTTGTTTGGGGGAGGGTCTATCATTTGAGAAAGTGGGTAGGGTCAGGGTGACTATGATAACCCCCCTAATACAACGTTTTTAATTCTTTTTCTTTTCACTCAAACTCTCTTTGTGATAAACATAAAATACCACACATCCTTTCAGAGATTCTGTTGCATTTTGTTGCAGAACTTTGTTCTCAATAGAAAGTTAGTGCTTTTCTCTGTATCTGCACTAAGACCATTTTATCAAAACCGATTTACTCTAGTTTTTATTATAAAAATTAAATAAAAATAAAATAATTTTATTTTCCAAATATAGAACAATAGTATCATTTTGAATGTACTTTTTCAAATGCTTCTTAAGTCCCACACTGGAGATTAAGCTTCCCAAGCCCTCCCCTTTGGAGAGTCACTGCTGCCCTAGTATCCAGCACAGGAAATCAGAAAAGCATTGGCCATGTCAAGCTGAGACTGTGCAAGGAAGCTTTTGTGTCTTGTCCAAGTAGCTCTCCCTGTTCCGTGAAATTAGTGTCTTCTATATTTATTCTGGCACATAGTAGGGAGTTTAATGAGTAAATGTTGCATGAATCTTACGGTATTAAATCATTGCACCGTGCTTGGCACAGAGCAGGCGCCTGGCACCTGACAAAGCGATCAGTAAGGATTAGCCATTGTTCCTAAGGTCCCTGACACTTGCCTTGTCAGCATGCCCCATAGTCTGCCCTCTGTTAAAAAAAAAGCCCTAGTGGGTGAGATGCACATTTTCTTAGGATATCCTAGAACTTGGCAAGACCTCAGCCCTCAATGTCTTCATATTTGGCGGAACTTACGTTTCACTTCCAAATGTAACCACCTGTCCAGATACTGTCTTCTTTTGTTTTGCTCAGAGGCCTCCCACAGCGCTGTGCACATAGTAGGGCCTCAACACACATTTATTGAGGGACTGAATGAATAAGCCGATGCCCTCCACTTGGCAGCTCTTCCAGGCAGGTGAGGCAGAGTCTGGGGGAGGCTGGGGCTGGACCACAGAACTCTTAGAGAACAATTAGGCCTCTTCAATTGTGCTCTTTATGCACAGGGTTCTGATTCACCAGCACATTATTATGGCTGGAAAATCATTCCGGGAAGCCCATCTTTCTAGCTTGGTTAGGGGTTTATTGGAGGCCAGTATCACTCTGCTGATTAAAATGTGTTTCTGAGTTCTCCCTGGGTTGCTTTGAATAGCTTTGGAGTTTAGATAACTCTTCTTTCCTATTGCCTGTGGTCATTTCCCGCCTGTGTCAGCCTCAGTCTCTCTAGGGCAGTAAGTGTCTGTGTCTTTCCCCACTGGGCCCCAGCCTAGACTTAGCAGACACCTCTGACCATGCAATGGAGACCCCTACAGTTCCCAGATATTCCAATCTGTCCATTTGCAGTTTCTTAAAAGCTAAACACATACTTAACCATATGATCCAGCAATCACCTTACCAGCCATTTGTCCCAAAGAAATGAAAACATATCCACACAAAAACCTGTACGTGATTGTTCATAACAATTTTATTTGTAATGGCCCTAAACTGGAAGCAACCTAAATGTCATTCAGTGGGCAAATGATTAAACAAACTATGGGAAATCGTTGCCACCGAATACTACTCCACAACAAAAAGGAATGAACTATTGACACACCCAACAACTTGCATAGGTCTATCTCAAGGGCATTATGTTGAGTGAAAAAAAAAAGCTAATTTCAAAAGTACTGCATGATTCCATTCCTGTGACAGTCTCAAAATGACAAAATTATACAGATGGAGAACAGATTCGTGGTTGCCAGGGCTTGGGGAGCAACGGTATGGTGTGCCTATAAAGGGATAGCACGACGGATCTTTGTGAATGGAATAGTTCTGTATCTTGATTTAGGTGGTGATTACACAAATCTTTCCATGTGATAAAATTGCATAGAAAACACACACACACATATAAATGAGTGCATGTAAAACGGGTGAAATCTGTGGGTTGTACCAACGTTCATTTCCTGGCTTTGTTATTTCTTGTGCTAAAGTTATAGACGATGCTGCCATTGGGGAAAACTGGGTGAAGGGCACACTCGGGACTTCTCTCTACTATTTTTCAACTTCCTATGAATCTATAATTATTTCAAAATAAAATATTTTTTTAAAAAAAGAAACTTCAGCTTTTACGTTAGTACTGTTTGTCAGCCTCTGGTCTGCCTTTGATCTCTGGCGTGATGTTTGGGGTGGTTTTGAAAGGGCAAGATTCTTCTGGCATTCTCAAATATTAGGAATCTAGCTAAAATAGTTTTTATTCTAACCTACAATGAATCCATTTTCCCAAATCATCATAATCTCGTTTTGGAGCTCTGTATATTTCTAGCCTGTGCCTCCTCTTGGGGTATTGTATTCTAAGTGGATTATCTTCCCTGGGAAGTAGGACTATAAACTTATTTTGTTTATTTGTTTATCCTAAGCCTAATCAGCTTCGCCTTCAAGTTTAAGGAGCATCCTGAATTCAATTATCATAGGACTTTCATTCTGCTGTTGCTTTATTTTGGGGCCAAGTCTGCATTCCCTGAAACTGTGGTGTGCTCCTGGTGACCCCAGGCCCCACCCTGCTGTTGGCATGGAGCATATAATGCTTCCTTCCCTGGGGGCCGCAAGAGCTATTCCAAGACTTGATTCATTTAATCACCCTCACCCCATCCCTACAACCCAGGAACAACCCAGGAGCTCAGCTCTCGCTCCTCCACCTAATCTCTGGAAGGGAAAGACATAGGCTTTTTCCCTCTCCATCACACTTTGCTGACCCCCTTTCGAGGTTCACCCCATCTTTTGCAACCTGATTTTGTGGGTCTCCCAGGAAGGCAGACAATCAGCCAGAAGAGCACCTCACCCTTCTCCCATCTCCTTACAAACAAACTAGACTTGCATGGACAAAGCCCTCATTCTGTGGGTGAGGACACTGAGACCCCACAATGGCTAAAGGCAGACCTGGTCTGCAGCCCAGCCTGCTACTTCATGCTCTCTCTCACGGAGAACCAGCTCCGTATAAGTTTATTTCTGGTTGGCAGTTCTGGGTTGTTAACTGGGAGAGTTTGGTGACAACAGGGTGTGGGACCTCACCTGAACTGCCCTGGCAAAAACTTAGGGTCTGTGCCTCCACTCTCTATTTCCCATAGGGCCAGGTCTTCAGGAATGGCTGAAGAGTATGAAAAGCGAGAGAGAGAGAGAAAGAGAGAGAGAGAAGTCTTTGGCCCTTCTGGAGCTCTTTGCCTTGCAGTGCTACGGCACTGTGGAACGCCAGCTTTCCACTCTGAAAGATCAGCCTCTTCCAGGGGCAGGAAGGCTGAGCCTCTGAGAGTGTGGGCAGCTGTCATGATGCTGGGGGTGCTGTGGGCAAACTGGAAACCTCCTCAGTGGGTTAAACATACACCTTCTCAACACATGCACTCACCCAACGGGACTGAGCACACTCGTCCCTACCCTCTAGCCTGGTGAGTGGCTAAGGACACGAAGGCTGAGCCCTGACCCTACCACTTCCTGGCCATGTGACTTCAGGCAAGTCTTGTAAACACTCTTAACTTCCATTTCTTCATCTCTAAATAAGGGTAATGAATGGCACCTACCTCATAAGGTTGTCATGAATATTAGAAGAGAATATATGTAAAGTACCTAATCCAGTCCCTGACACTCAGAGAGGCTCCAATAAATGTAAGTTATTTTGACAATGCTGATCATGACGATAGTGAGTATGAATGTTTTAAAATCATTCCATATATGTGTCCCTCGTGTTTCAGCTCAGACACCGCTCCCTCTAGAAAACCTTGCCTGACCCCACAAGGATGGGTGAAGGGCCCCTCCTGTACTTGTCTAGCACCCTATACTCTTCTATCTTAGCGTTTTCACATTGCACTGTTGCTCTTGCCAACTAGGCTGAGTTGAGAGTTGAGTTCTTGCCAAGGTTTAGCACAATGCCTGACAAATAGTAGGTGCTTGAGAAATATTTGTTGAATGAATGAATGAGTAAAGGGATGAGCAAGTGAATGAAAAGATGATTATGGAAACATGGGACTCAATAACCCCTCTCCATACTGACACTAATCCTGCCCCAGGGCCTTTGCTCATTCCATTTCTACCTGCAGGATTTTCTATCCCTATCTCCCCATTTTCTACAACATTTCCGTCCTTCAAAGCCCATCTGGAGTCCTTGCCTCCTCTGTGAAGCCTTCCCTGATTACTCCAACTTCCTGTGATCCTTCCTGGGTTGGAACTCGCATGGGACCTATTTGGCATTGACTTGGACTGTCAGTTATCTTTTTATATTTATGTCCTTTCTCCTTTAACTGTAAGTTCTTAGAGAGCAAGAATTTTGCTTTATTCTGCTCCGTGTTCCCAGAGTGCTTTGTAGACCTCAGGGACTCGATAAATGTTTACATGTTGAAAGTCAAAGGAACTGCACAGGAGGCAGCGTGGGCCAGGGTGACACAGGCAGGGCCTCTCCCCACCCCAGCTGGGTAACCTTGGGCAAGTTCCTTGCGTTCTCTGACTCTCATTTTTCTTCAACTGTTCTAAAAATGGAAGGTGCCTACTTCAGAGGGTTGAGTGAGAAAGCACATGTAGAGTCCCTGACACAGTAATGTTATTAATAGTTACTATTATTGTTTTTCCTTCTTCCACTTCCACTCCCGTAAGCTCTCATCTACCCAATTCATTCTGTTGCCGGGCACTTTACCTCATCTTACCCTGATGCTTACAATCACCCTGTAAGCACGGCATCGGTTCCCTGTTTTACATGGGAAGAAACTAAGGTTCAGACATGCTGGGTAACATCCCCAGAGTCACACAGCTAGAATGTGGCAGCACCAGGAGTCATGGCCAGGTTTGTCTATCTGACACCAAATCCATCCCTATCACAATATAATTCTAGGGAGATTGCAACGGTCTAGCCCTCTCTGTGCTGTGCTGCTCCGTGAGATTGCAACTCACTCAGCCTCTCCCAGTTTCCTCGTAACGAGGTGGTTCAGATACATGGTCTTTGATATCACTCCTGACCATCATGCCATGGTTTTTCTACTCAACTCCTCAAGGACAGAGACTAAATGTCAGTCAAGGTACCTCCTCAGCACCTCTCCTTATGCGGAGTGGGCCCATATAGGGTTGTTGAATGAATATTAGACTAACCGGAGCTGTGATGGATGGGTAGGAGACGTGGGGAGCAATGCTGGTTAAGAGTGAAGGGCCATAATGAAGAGAGATGGGTGGGACCCAGTGTAGTCGCTATCAGCAGAAGGAGGCCCGGGCTAGAAGGAGGAAGAGGAGGGGTTCTGTGTCCATCTGTGTTTGGGTGAAAGAATGCGGAGAGGAGAGTTGCAGAAGCTGGCCGTTCCAGGGAGAGGGGTTTCTGAATGCATCTAGGTGAGCCTTGAGCGGCTATGGAGAGAGGGCGGTCTTGATCCCGAGCCGTGGCTAGAGCTGGTGATCCATGGGAGCCATAGCACGCAGGATTCAGTGGCAGAGTAGCCATGACCTACCCTGCTTTTCACGGTTTGAAAGAGCTGCCTCCTATTCTCCAGCTAGGAAACTCAGTCTTCTACGCTCAGCCCAAAGCGTTGCCTGCTCTGTGCCGCATTCCTGGAGGCCTGGGAGAAGTGCTCACTCTCCTCTGTGTTCCTCCAGCGTGATTAATGGAAGGCTGTGCCTTGACACTTCTCACTGCAGAAGGGGCCTTCTGGGGCTCTCAATGCTGGACCAAACGCACCACGTGTTCCAGGCCCACCACAGAAGCAGAGTACAGAAGAGTAACTGTCAGAAATGGCTAACGTCCCCAGCCCCAGTGTCATGGGTGTCAGCAGGGGTACCTGGGGTGCCACCCTCCTGCCCACCTGCTGCCTCCTTCCTGTGCTCTTGCCCCCTTTGCTTCCCAGAATCTCTCAGTTCAATCGCTCGTGTATTTAGTGATCACCTGCCAGCTATGGGCCTGGCCCAGCAGCGAGGAGAAGAGGGACACCAAAGCACTCTGAGGAATCACGTTGCAGAAGACACGACTCAGGCACCATCCCACAGGGAACAGCACCACGAGGTCAAGTGCTAATCTGGCCACTGGGAGCTGATGTGCACGAGGGGCCAGGAGAGCTTGGGTGGGCAGAGTGACAGCTGGGCTGCCCCTGGGCAGGACGGAGCCCCGGGGTGATGACGCTGTCATTGCTTCCTCCCGCCAGACATCATCCTCGGCCCCTCTCCCCTCGGCACCAGGGAGAAGCTGGCGAGGTAGCCACATAAATTTCTCAGAGCAGTTTTCAGGTACACCCATCCAGGAGGCAGCGAGGTTTGAACATGTCCTCATTTCTCTGGAGGGAACCTGGGAGCTTCTTACCTGGGTGTCCCGTGCAGCCAGCAGCTTTGGTTTCTCCACCCGCCTCTCAGGGCCCTAAGGGAGTCCCTTTGGGGATCTGTCACTGAGGACCTCAGCTGTCCTGCCCCCAGAGGCCCTGACACAGCAGACAGGCTGGGAGGGCTGAGGTGGAGAGGAGACATTGTTCCCCTGGCTACTTTATTTCTTTGGTTTGTGGCTGTTTGACAACAGCAGTAAAAACAGCTTATAAATTAGGTGCCCGGCTATAAACTGCAGAAACAGCCACAGGCAGGGAGCAGAAGGGCTTCCATCCTCCGCCCCCTGCACGTCCTCCAAGCCGGTCAGGGCCCATCCCCTCCAGCACCCTCGGCCTCAGTCCTGCCGTGGGGACACTCAGACTCAGACTCCACCACGACTGCTTTCTCTGACCATGGACGGGCCAGAGAGCCGCTGCTGGCTCCTCGGAGGCTCTTGAAGCAGAGAGATGTTTATATCTTTTCAGGGCGATCCAAATTACAAGCAGGAAACTGGAGCCTGGGGAAAATAAAACAAGGGATGCAAGGTAGGGATTTTTTTTTTTTTTTTTTGTATAAAAGCTTGATTTAAATCAACCTCCAGAAGACCTCAAATGAGGCCAGTGGGGTGGAGGTGCTGCAAGGAGGTGGTAAGAGGGCCGGCTACCAGGAGTCCGGTGGGACCCCGCAGGGTTCTCATGCTCTGCGCTCAGTGTCCCGCCTCGTACAGTGGGAGTCCAGTTGATCTAACAGAGAGGGAGCTCTACAGAACAGAGGACAAGTCCTGGTGCAGCTTTGGGGCACTGCCAGGGCAGGCCTCGTCTTCTGGCAGCCACTGACTGCATCTCTGGCCACAGGAGGCGGCTGGCCCAGGGCCTATCTGGAAGCGCCTGTTCTACCTCTTGGCAGGGACAATCAGTCTGGTCTCCTGCCACTTCACCTTTCTGCTCTAGACCCCACGGGAGCCTCAGGCCATGGGTCAAAGCCCATGGGGCCTAAGACATCCACTCAATGCCTTACTGTATGCAAGGGCCTGGGGTCGTACGTACCAGCGAGAGATTACCCTGAGTCCAGTTCCTGAACGCAGAACACAGCTGCTCTGACTCAGCACCCCAGCCCTGTTTCTCTGCTCCTCCATCTGCCCCCGGCACGCCTGTGCAAAGCTACTACAGCTGGGTTATTACTCTGCATTTGTTTATGTGTTTTCTTTGTGTTAAGTCATTTTGTACGTGTATCCTGCCCACATGAGAAGAGCTTGGAGAGCAGGAACTGGAGCTGCTCCCTCTTCTAGATCTGGGATTCTGCTCTGGGAGCAGACCTGGCCACAGGGGTGCCAATAGGTAGGAAAAGGACATTCAGGGGACCCAGAGAGAGGACACCAGGCCACGTCTGTGAGAGCATGCATGCATGCAAATAAACTGACATTGAGGTGCAGGACACAAGTCTCGTAGGAGCTGGTTCTTTCCAGGAATTTTAGTTTTTTACTTCCTCCCCTATCCTGCATGGCAGCTGCACTCACATCTTACCCTGGTCCAAGCTTGGGAGGTCTCAGAGGGGCAAGTTCCAGGCTGTGTTAGAACCATGTTAGACCTGTTATGTATTAGATAAATGAGCTGCAAAGTCATGTAGCATTTCTCTTTGATAAAGATGACACCTGACCCACTGGGAACATGTAGGAAGTACTTTGTCAAATCTAATGAGCTGTGTGACTTTAGGCAAGTCCCTTAACCTCTCTGAGTTCAGAGCTTTTATCTTGGAAGTCAAGAAAAGCATCTCGGTGAAATTGTTATGAAGATCAAATGAGATAATGGTTGAGAAAGAGCTCTGAAAAGTCAAAGTGTTCCAGAATGTCTAGGATTTTGTAACAACCACAGCAACCATTGTGATTAGCAGGGATAGACCCTGCTGAATGCCAGCAGGAAGCTAAGTACTCAACAAGGCCTTGCCCCGGCTATGCTCTCACTGCTTGTGCCAGCCAGCCTGCTTCTCTATTTCTCTTTCTCTGTGTAGCATGTATGAGTTTCAGTCATTCTACACACACACAGATACAGTTGTCCAGAATCCATCTGTACCTACATAGAGTCCCCCAAACACACACCTGTAAAACATACGCACAGCAACACCTTGCTATACTGATAAAAAACACCTGTGGTAGCCAGGCATGGTAGTGTGCACCTCCGATCCCAGCTACTCAGGAGGCTGAGGCAGGAAGAGCACTTGAGCCCAGAAGTTCAAGTCTGCAGTAATCTATGATTGCACCACTGCATTCCAGCCTGGACAACAGAGCAAGACCCGGTCTGTTAAAGAAAAAAAAAATCCACCCATGGACATGCACACACAGATAAATAATCCTTTAATCACATGCAAGCCAGTGATAGCAAGTACAGACACACACAGTACACACATACACATACACACATGCAGCCCCAGGTGCTATTGATTAATGGCTGACAATCACCCACCCCCACTGTCCAGGGTGCCTAGGAACCCATATCTCCCCACAGTGTGGGGCCCTGGAGCAGGACTGTCTTGGGGAGACAGCCCCATTTATTACCACCCTCAGCCCATACTCTGGGACCCAGGAGACTTGAAGGTGGCTAGATGTAAATCTGAGTCCATTTGGAGGAGTCTCCTGAGTCAACTGTTCCCTTTGAGGGGGCCAGGGTGACATTCTGGACACCCTTCAGCTAGCCTATGCCTAGTGTAGCTGTCCCCAGTACAGGAACTTCTCAGAGGGTAATTGTTCCCCTAAGAGAAGAGTCCGCACGCTTCAGGAAGAGTGTTTATGGGCCATGAGGAATAGCTTCCATCTCACTGGGTAGGTTTACAGCATGGGAAGGATTCCTGTCTCAGCAGAATAGGAGTCAAAGGACCCTTCTCCATTACTGAACTTGAGTTTCAACTCTGAAGAAAGTCTTCCCTACCAACCTGTCTAGCACCAGACTTCAGGCTGACCTGTGTCCTCCCCTCCAGCCCCAGCTCTGGGGCCACCAAGCACACAGGCCTAGAGCAGGGATTCCAGCAACTCTGGGAGCTCCCCAAGAGCAGGGACCCAGCCCTCCTCCCCCTCTGCACCGTAATCAGTACAAATTCAACTGGGGAGTCGGAGTGACGACTGAATTTTGGCTTTGGTCAAACTACAAATGGCAGAATATCGAGGGTTTCCTTGATCCCAAGGTGAAACAAACTTAGGAAAGTTCCAGTTTCCTTGTGGACCTGGAATCACAGTCAGCTGTAGTGTGGTACACAGAGGGGGTGTGGCCCCTCTCCCCTCCCCTGACTTTTCTTCTCCTGCCACCCAGGCAGGGCGGTCAGGTTGGGGTGTGGGCTGTGAGCGCCGGTGCGTGGGTGACTCGTATCCCAGAGCTAATGCTCTCGGGATCTCTGCTCCGGTTGTACCGTGGCAGAAAGAAGAAGGCCTAACGCCAAAACGTTCCTCCCTGCTGTCCCCAGCGCAGTATTTTTCCACCTACTCCTCTGGCTTCAGTATTGATTTAAACAGAGAGAAGGCAGGTGCGGGGGGAGAAGAGCACAACCCAGGGAACAAGAGGCAGACTACCGCAGAGAGGGGAAGAGGAAGAGGAAGGAAGGGGGGACGTGGTGGGCGGGGAGAGAGGCAGGGTGAGTAGAAGAGGAATGCGAGCTGAAAAGATGAGCTGGGGAAGTGGGGGCAAGGAGCGCGGGGGAAGCTCAGCTTTGCGGGTGCTGGGCACAGACTCCTCCCCCAGCCGAGTGAAGATCTGCCTTCCCAGGATCCATCTGGAGCCCAGCACACCCCATCCCCGGAAGAATGGAGTCGGCTGTTCGCTGGTCCTGCCGCAAGCCCCTGGGGCTTCGTGGACCCACCCAGTGGGAGACCTCTCCCCTGCTGACCACAGCCCCACCTTGGCACACAGACCACGTGTACGCTGCTCCATTCCTCTCTGTAGATGCCGCGCTGGTGTGAGGCGCTTTCCTCTGTCTGCATCAAGCCAGAGGGGTGCTCTGGAAGGAAACCCCATTCCCACCCCTGGCAGGCAGCCCTGGGCCTCAGTGCAGTGCCCAGCCAGGACAGGGGCAGGCTTTCCGGGGCTAATCCCTACACCTGGGGCTCTGCTGTCCCTGGTCGTCCCTTTCTGTCCTGGGGCTTGGGCTTAGTAAAAGGCTCACACACAGTGATGTTTACGGGCACAGTTGGATTTGTCTGTGTTGCCATGACAACAGTGAGGGCTGCCCCTGTTTTCTCTTCTACCCCATACTCTGCTCCTTTCACAGGCTGAAAACCTGTCTCTCTCCCCAACCGAATACTAACCAGGCCATAGGCTGACACTTTCTCTTTCTCTCCCTCTCCCCCTCTTCCCGGACCCTCTCTCCCCACTCTGTCCACCATTATTCCTAATTTCCATGGGACTTAAACCCCCCTTCCCTGTTTCTCCCTCTGGAAGGAGTAAAGCTCTGTGTGTTTCTAAGACTGCAAGTTCCTGAGAGTTGGGTGCAACCACTGGGGCTGGGGGCCTGCCCCGTGCTGTCACTGGGGGCAGCGGGATGAAGGGCCTCGGGCTAGGTCTGCGGGAGTGGTAGGGGCTCTGGTCCCAGCACCCTCTGAGAGAAGCCGCCCTCTTCTTCTTCCAGGTATTCCCTTGACACACCCCATCCTTGTCCCTGGGCATCGGCAAGGACCCGTCAGCCTCCTCGCCCCCAAAGACCTGCTGCTCTCTGTCTTCCAATTCTTGGTCAAGATTCTCTCCCGCTCTGAGCCTTCCCAGTTTAACGACAGGTGACCTCACACACCAGGGTTTCTCTCAACATTTAAGTACCTCCAGGAGTACTGACCGGCACTTGATTCCGTGCTGTGTGCCCCATGTCTGTGTTCTGTGCTGGACTCATGTGTCCGGCCTCCTCAGCAGCCCAGGGTGGTATTCTTCTGTCCAGCACAACTGGCTGTCTCCCCACCCCTCTAGCATGCCGCCTGTCCTCTGGTGAACCCATTCTGTGTAGATCGTAGGACTGGCCCGCCCTGCCCTCTCCCACCCGGTCCCACCTGCCGGGATGGGCACCTGGCCCAGGCAAGCCCAAACAGCACCTTCTCTGATGTTAGATATGGGACTCTTTCTCTGCACTGGGAGCTGGAGGACAATTTAGGCTTGGGCTTTCAGGGGCCACATTTCCTATTACAGGAAAAGAAACCAATAAATGGCAGGGAACAGTGTCATGACTAATATATTATGTTTGCCCATCCTTCCGGGAATTCCTCGAGGGCAAGAGATGTGTCACCCCTGCCAGACTAGAACTCCCTGGGGGCGGGGGCTCCCCAAAGAACGAGTGTCTCTTTTAAGCAGATTAGGTGTTGAAGTCCTGGTAGTGTGATTGGTAAAATACCAGGCATTTAAAGCTCATCACTGAGGGCTTAATGCTTTCTTTGGATATTGTTATTTAAAAAATCATCTGATTATAGGCTCCACCTGAGTAGTATCTGTCTTGCTCACCATTCGAGGTACTGAGTCTAAAGGAGACACGAGGCAGTCTTTGCCCTTGGGGAGTTTACAGTTTAGCAGCAGAATGTCTATGTGCTGTGATGGAAGCACATACGGGGTCCTGTGTAGGGCATGGGAGAAATAGCAACACTGTCTGAGAACAGGTCTGGAAAATCTTCAGAGAAAAGACCTCAAGTCAAGCCCTGACACGGGTGTTTGTCATCTGGGCAGGGTGGACAGTGGTGTTCCAGACTGGGGCAGCAGCCTTAGCAGAGGCACGAGGTGCTTGGGAACTGTAGGTGGGTGCCAGGTATGGGGAGAGGGAGGGTGGGTCACCCCTAGGTACTCAGGGGCATCTGCCATTTCACTCCTCTGCTGTTCGGAATCTACAGTGTTTCAGGGCAGCGTGAAGATGCTGGGCTGGGCTCCATGTTCACAATGACCCACGGGTCACCATCAGTCAGAACTCTCAGTTGCAACTACCAGTAGCCAACTCTCTCTGTTAGAGGCACAGATAAAATACGAAATTTATGGAAAGCTAACCAGTGTGACATATTTCATCAGCTTAGGGCACAAAGAAGGTCACAGATCTTTTGATACTTAAAGCAACCTGATGGAGGAGGAAGTCCAGTATCTCTCTTGATGCCCTTCAAGATGTCTCCCCCCCCACCCCTGCTGCCGCAGTGCGTCCCCTGGCAATAGACAGACAAGCCCCAGGGCTTGTGCAGTGGGAGGGGCAGTGAGTGACCACCGGAGAGCCTGCCCCATCCCTGGTCCCATCACTGCTCCCAGAAGGTGGGCTCCACCTTGGTCTCACACGGGCTTTCCTGATGCTGTGTTCATGCCCTTGCTGGTCAGACGCCCACACAGGGATGTGCCACCCTGGGCCCCCATGCAGTGTGAATGAGCTTGGACTGACCTGCTCTGCCACTGTCCCCACAGGTCACCAGCTCAGTAGCTGAGTCTGGGAGAGTTTCTAGCCACAGCCACGCTCTGTACCTAAGCCAGTCTCTTCTCCCCAAGGTGATGTGGGCTCCAGTATGAAGGCAGATGATGGGGCTGTGCTCCCCACGGTCTACTGTGTATTAGAATCACCTGGAGGCCTTCTCCCAGCATGCATCTGGGGGCCTCACCCTCAGACATGCTGATTCAGTAAGTCTTAGGTGGGGTTGCTGGTGCTGCTGGTCTGTGGAGCACACCTGGCTCAGCCTTGTCTGCAGTCTCCTTTGGATGCATTCTCCCTCGGGGGTTCTTGGTGTCTGTTCTCAACAGTGAAATCTAAGGTCATTACCATCTCAGTCCATCAAGACTTACTGAATTAGCATAAATAAGAGATCAGTGTCTTGATCCTTTTCTTTTCGAGGGGCTCCTTGGGCCCTGTGCAAGTCTGCCTACTTCTTCCCCATCTACTTGTGAATCCTCTGTACCAGCAGTTCTCAGAGCAGGGTCCCAGACCAGCCGCAGGAACACCACCCGGCAACTCATTAGAATTCCAGATTCCCGGGCTCCAGCACAGACCTACTGTTCTGTGCTCTGTTATGTGACAGCCTGTCAGGAGGCCACAAGAGGAGACACAGAGAGGCTAGGGAAACAAGGTCTACTACACTCACAGGTCCCTGAGACAGGAAGCACAGCATGGCACAGCATGGCACACGGGGCCTAGGGGAAAGTTTCAGGGGCAGGAGTCATGGCCTGTATTGGGGTTTCCATGGGCAAGGCAGGGCAGGGTGAACAGTTTAGGATTGGCTAGCGTGGATAATTTCAACAAGCTTTAAGCTATAGAAGTGGTCTCTAGGTGACTGGTACTGGCCCCAAGGTGATTAAGGCAGAAGAATTTTTTTTTTGAGACAGAATCTCACTCTGTTGCCCAGGCTAGAGTGCCATGATGTCAGCCTAGCTCACAGCAACCTCAGACTCCTGGGCTCCAGCCATCCTCCTGCCTCAGCCTCCCTAGTAGCTGGGACTACAGGCATGCACCACCACACCCCCCTAATTTTTCTATTTTTGTTGCCTGGTCATTTTTCTATTTTTAGTAGAGACGTGGGTGGGGGAGGGCGTGGGTCTCACTCTTGCTCAGGCTGGTCTCTTGACCTCAAGGAGGGCAGAGGAATGCCGCTTCCTGCAGTATAAGGGCCAGATAGAGGGGTTCTGGCTCTGAGATGGCTAGTTTGCATATCCAAGGCTGAGCCCTCTGCTCTCTCTAAGAATTTGCCTAGCTCAGGGAGGGGCAGTCTCTCCAGCTAGAAAAGTTTTTAAACATCACAACATCATAATATACAGAAAGTTAAAAATATAAACAATACACCTACTGATTCAGAGCTCTGGGAAGGGCTCAGCTCTCTGTCTTAGCAACCCTCCGGGTGACTGTGCCGCGCATGGCAGTGTGAGAACCGTCACTGTATTCCGAGAGGGATTAGAAGGGCAGCCGCCGTGGAGCCGTAAAAATAGGTCCCGTGCGATGCTTCTGCCTGGATGCCCCTGCCCTAACTTTACCTGCGCAAGAGGGGCACTCAGGTGACTTTCCAAAGGTGACTTGCTGTAGCAATGCTGCAGCTGTCAACCACATGACAAGAGGAGGAGGGCAGCGAGCGGCTGGTGGCCGAGGAACGCTGTCAAGCCACCACGTCGTGCCAGCCCCGCCGCTGCCTGGCTGCGTGTCTTTGGGCATGTCTCGAACTTTGTGCCTCCTCAGCAGAATATGGGGACTGAACTTAATGGTCTCCAGGGTTTCTTGCAGCGCTTCCTTTTCTGGTTCTCCTTATCCTTAGCACTCCGGGTCCTTATCTGTAAAATAGGATGAAGCCCACCCCTGGGATTACAAAAGCGATGAAATGAGGTGATGTGTGCGGAAGCACCCAACATCTGGTGGAGACTTGATAAACGTTAGTTGAATTTGAAATTACTCTCTGATCCTTCCAGTGCTGCTGAAACTTTCTTTTTCCTTCCTATTTCTGCCTCCACTCTGTGAGCACATCGGGCCTCAGGGGCCCTCTCCTCTCCAGCGTTGTCTTCTCTCTACAATTAGCAGCCTCACACCCTGCAAACATTGTGGGCAGAGGAGCCCCCCACATGCTTCCTCGAGAAGCCCGGGATGGAGGGAAGGACTGGAGCACAGTCTGCACCAGCTTGCGGTGGCTGGAAGGCCCGGGCCGTGATGGCAGGGCTGGCCCACCGGCCTCCACCCTTCTCCTCGGCTGCTTCCTGCTAAGCCCAAATTCCCTTTCCTCCTCCAGGCCCCAAATAACCCCTCTTAGGAGCAGCTTGGAATATCTGAGCCCCAAGGAGGACCCTGGCGCCTCTTCACTGCCTGTCACCAGCCCCTTCTGCTCCTCCCTCCCCCCTCTGCCAGGGCACCTCTGCCAACGGCGGGTTATTTATATCCCAGAGCAGCTGCTGACAGACAGCTGGGAGCTGGGAGGCGTCTGACAGGGATGAGCGAGGCAGAGATGACAGGGTGGTGGGCGGCACTGTCACTCTTCGCAGGACTGCTGGGCAGAGCCTCCTCCCCTCCACCCAGGGAGGTGAGACTTAGACAAGCTGACAGGGGACATCTGGGAAGGGGCACTTCAAAGGGAAGACAGTAAGGGCTATGAAACTCGGGGACGGGACAGCAGCTGGGGTGGAGGCAAGAACTTTGCCCCAGTTGACCTTTACCAGAAGGGGTGGGAGCAGCTGTGGCTTAATCACTTGAGCGCTTGCCCATGGCAGGTGCTGCTCACAAGCTGTATGACCTTGGGTAAGTCACAAGCCCTGGGTTTGGGTTCCTCTGAGTTAAATGAGATGTTCGCCAAGTTCTCTTCCAGCCACGTTAGTGTCACAGTTACAAACACAAACCCTAGACTCTGAATCCTGGCTCTACCACTTGCTTGCTGTGTGACCTTGAACAATTTACTTAACCTCTCTGTGCTTCCATTTCCATTTCTGTAGCATGGTAGCTCTTCATAGTATTCACATCGAGGGGATTTTGCAGGGATGGAATGAGTCAATCAACACAAAGTGGGTTTAGAGCAGCTCCTGGCCATGTAGCTTAAGCAACCTAAGTCTGTGATTGTTTGGATGTATCCTCTTGCTCTAAGAAGATAACTGACTGTATTAGAAATATTAAGAGAGAAGGTTGGGGACCTTTTAATATATTGCAGGGGAAAGGGGGAAGTTTTATGAGTTTATATGCCTTATGTCATCAAACGGGTAAGCTGCAAAGTGGGAAATGTTTAGGCCAAACCCACCTTTGTTCTGAGCCTGAGTCCTGGTCTGCCGACCTATGCCTCCACCTGTTCTCTCTGTTGTTTGCTCCAAACAACAAAAGGTCAAAAGGTTGTTGTTCTCTTTTTCCAACTCTGTCTCTGTCATTCTCCCTCTCTTTCCAGCTCTTGTCTTCCTTTTAACCCCTTGCCAGGTTTCTATTTTAAAAACTAATACCTGGTCTTGGAGAGAACAGAATCCCAAGCATGTAATTAAGTCCCTGGGCACAGCTGTGCCTATAGCACCAGCCTGGCTGTCAGGGTGGGGTGGGGCTGAACAGGAATCTCGGGTGGAGGTGACCTGGGAGCAGGCGACCTGTTGTCCACCAGCTCTGAGTGCTGCTACCCAGGGATGGACTCACAGGGTTTGCACAACCCCTCAGCTGCAGTGTCTGGGAGCAGTTGAGGCTGGTGTGGATAATGTCCCTTTCTCTCTTTTACCAATCTTGGCTCTTCTGCTTAGAAAAGGAGTATCCCCATAACAGAGGAGGGGGAGAGAGGGAAGCAAAGGAAGCTGATAGGTTACCATGGAAACCAGCTAAACACAAACTCTTAGCTCCAGCTAATACTTGACTTGCAAAAATACTTCCATAGCCACAACTTAAATGAAACACACACACACACACACACATCCTTTTAGAAAAAGAATAAGTGTTGACTCATTCTTCTCTAATCATAGCAATTAGGTTCTAATGTTGGAGTCCAGATTAGAGGTAAGGATGACATGAACCTGTTCTCTTTTAAAGAAACCTCTTTGCAATTCACTCTCTTTTTGGAAACCCAGGGCATTGGTTCCAACATCCTAACATTGCCCAGAAGTCATATAGGGAGGATTACATCCCCAAGTCTCTTAATCCTTTGCTGGGTCATGATGGCCCTAGACCTAAATTGTCTGATTTGAAAGACTCCCCTGCCATTAGCCAATCCCACAGCACTAGAGAAGAAGTGTCAAAAATGATTGTCATGCATAAAACATTTCCTGATCATCCACTATGTGCCAAGCCCCGGGAATTAGAAATGATAATAAAAATAATAAAAAATCTGCTTTCTGTCATCAAGGAGCTCATAACCCAGACAGTAGGAGGTATGAGACAAATGACTGGTTGCTAATAATAAGGAGTCCACATTTGTAGGTGATTTTTATAGATGCACAAATATTGGATCCAGGGTGACCCCTATGATGTCACACTTTCTTAAGGGGCATCAGTGAGAATTGGGGCTTGGCAGAGAAAGAGCTGATCTAAGACCATGTCTCCTAACACTCCTAGGCCTCCACCTGCTTCATACGCCCCAGTCACAAGACTGCCAAGCTCTGTCCCTACCCAGGGTCACTGCCTCCTCAATGCAAAAGCTACCTGCTTGTGAAGGGGTCGACTTGGCACTATAGATTCCCACAGACACAATGCAGGTGCTGTGAGAGCCACACTGGGAAGGGAATTGGGGAAGGTGTCTTCCAAATGAGACTGCCCCAATCCTGCCCATGTGTTCCCTCCACACCTGCTCCCAGTGGTAGCTCTTGTAAGCATCCAAACCCCATTTAACAGGTCTGGGGAGGTTACAGGTGCCTGAGGTCGCACAGCTGGCTTGGGGTAGAGCCTGGACGCTCCCTGGGCAGGCTTGTGGGTCGTTCCAGAGTCAATGAGCTCTCAGTCTGTGATCCCTCCTTTCCTGGCCACCCGCTGGCAATCCTGGATTCTGTACATTCTTTTTCCACTTCAAGGTTGGATTTCCATCTCCTCTCCCCACGGTGGGAAAGTGTCCCTAATCACTGGAGAATCTAATTACCGCTCCTTCTAAGCGAGCTCTCCGTCTCTGTTATGCAAATGTGGCTATAATTGTGTCAGGCAGGTTTTGTTGTCGGTTTATCTCGGTTTATCTCTCCTCTCCCCTCGTCTCCTTCCAAACTGGAGTTGCAGTCCTCTTCTTTTTTATTGTGAAGTCCCCCGAGGTCCCCAGCTCCCCAACCATGGAAATCGCCTCGATTACCCACTCTGCGTTCTCAGGAGCCACAACAGGCCCGCCTTGGGGCAAACAGAGGAAAAATAAACAGCGTTTAGTGAAATTTATTTTATTTCTTTGCAGATGCAAATAGAAGGTTCCAGATGAGCTCTGGGAACGTCTGTGTGGGGCAGGCGGAGTTGGCTCGGGAAGAGAGGCAGAGTCTGGGTGGGGAGAATAGGACCCTCTACAGCCTGAGGGGCCCAACTGATTCCATGGGGGGGGTGGGGCTGGGGGAACGGGAGGCTGTGCCAAACCCCAACCCTTTTAATGACATTTGTCATTTTGTCCCGTTAAAAGTTTCCAGGCCCTTTCTAGGCTGAGGCTGTTAGGACACCCTGGCCTGTTTCACTCACAGCCTTGGCCCCCTCTGAGGGGGCCTGACTTTCCACCCCTGGGGAAAATGCAAGGCTGGACTCCTTAGCTGCCGCCTCCCTTTGAGGCTGACTTCGTGCCAGGCAACATTCTACGTACTGGGGAGAGAGCAGCGAACACACTAGCCATGAGCCTCCAACCCAGTGGAGGGAGACAGACAGTTCACAAATACATCATAGCAGGCGGCAAGGAGTGTTAAGAAAACCAGGAGGAGAGGGTAAGAGTGGCAGGGATGGTGCGTATGGCGAGGGGTCAGGGGAGCACTCTGAGGAAGGGACGTTTGGGCAGAGCTCAGCAAAGCGTGAGGCTGGAGGCGCAGGCCCGACTCCACCTGGCAAGCCAAGGTTTCCCACCCAGATCTTCTCCTGCTTGTCCAGGATCAGGCAGGAAAGTGCTGAACAGCCACAAACCTGCTCTCTGGACAGAGAGCTTTCCCAGGGAGAGGGAACCCAAGGGGACACACCCAGCGGAAGGGTGCCTGGCTGTTCAGGGCTGGCCAGGGCTCAAGTGGCTGGAGCAGGGTGGGAGATCAGAGAGATCAGAGCTCGCTGAGGCCTTGGGGTCGTCTACAGGTCTTGGGTTTTACTCTGAGTGAGAGGGAGGCCTTTGGAGTGTTTCAAGCAGAAGAGTGACACGGCATGATATTTTATGACAATTCTAGCTGCCATTTGGCAGGCTGTGCAGGGCAAGGCTGGAAACAGCGAAACCAGTCCAGGAGGTTTACAAATGCACTGGTGCAATGGAGGTGGCAGGAAGTCCTTGGGTTGTATGTAGGATGTGAGGGAAAGAACAGATTCAAGGACGACGCCCAGGTTTGGCCTGAGCAAGTAGAGCCACCGTTTACTAGGATGGGAAAGAAAGAGGAAGGATTAGGGTTGGGGAGGGAATCAAAGTTCTGTTTGAGAGATGTTCGGTTTGATAGCCCGTTAGATATCCAGGTGGCATCAAGAAGGCAGCTGGAAATTGGAGTGTGGAGTTCAGAGGAAGAGGTCTTGGCTGGAGATATAAATTTGCATATAGATGGTACTTGAAGTAATGAGAATAGATGAGATTACCTGGAGAGTGAATGCTGGCAAAAGGAGAAGAGGTCTGAGGCAGTCCTGAGCTCACTGTTTAGAATTTCTTTCGGGCAGATTGGTAGTGTAGCAGAGCGAGCCATCTGGGTAAACTGAGGACTGGATTTCAAGCATCTTAACACCCTCATCCCCACCCTTACAAAATTCTTAGCCTGCAGGGCCCTAGATCCTGGAGAGGTGAACTAGGCACCTTATAGAAATGGAGGCGAAGGATTGTCTAATGTGTGACCTGGATAAGTCACTTGCTTCCCAGGTCTCGGTTTTCTCCTTTGTAAAAGGAATGGCAAATGCTTGGTCTAGGAGGGTGACTCCAGAGAGTCTAGTGCCCTCAGCAGATGTTACTGTCTTCAGGGAGATGGTTGGGTTGATATCTCGTCCCCCTCATCTGGCTCTCCTTATCCACAGTATACAGTTGATTCATTATCCATTATCAACAGAGTATACAGTTGATTCTCTTTATCCACGGATTCTCTATTGCAAATTCTCCTACTAATCAAAATCTGTTTGTAACCCCAAAATCAATACTCACGGCACTTTGGTGGTCATTTGCAGATATGCCCAGAGCTTCAAAACATTTGCCCACTGTGTTTGTTACTAGCTGAGGTCACACGAGGCTCTGTTCTGCCTTCCTGTTTTAGATGTCTTATTATAAAGTGTCCTCTTCGCAGTCTATTTAGTGTCACGTTTTCTACTTTTTTTTTTTTTGCTCTTTTTTGGTAATTTTGCCATTTAAAATGAGCCTGAGGCGTGATGCTGAAGTGCTGTCTAATGTCCGTAAACACAAGAAGGCTGCCAAGTGTTTCACAGTGGAACACCTGGGTTAGATAAGCTTCATTCCAGCGTGTATAATGGCACTGGCGGCTGTGAGTTCAGTGTTAATGAATCAGCAAAATATAATAAACAAGGTGTCTTTAAACAGAAATACACATAAGGTTACGTACTGATTGATTGATAAAAACGCTGTGACCAGATGCTCACAGGACCCTAAACCTGTATTTCCTCTAGGAGCAATTCTTCGGTGTTCGCTAATTCAGTGTTTACAGTGGTTTGTAGAGTATACCTACCGCGATTGATGAGAATGACTTGTTTCTTCAACCCTGATGTACCCACATCAGTAGTTTCAGAATTACTAAGCCCTGCCACTGTGAGAAGCAAATTTACTTATTAGAGTATGGTACTTGTGGACAGTTCTTGTCTTCAGTCTTATAATACACACTCAAAATAGTTTTCCAAAGTTACTTAGGTTAGTTATTCTCTATCTCTTTCAGTATAATTCTGTGATTCATCTGTAATACAGTTTGGCTTATTTCTTAGTTTGTATTCCATGTGGGGTTCCCCCAACTTTCTGGTCAATTTTTAAAAATTTGCATACAGTAAGATTCACTTTTTGTGGTATACAGTACAATTGGTCTTGACAAAGCATAGAGTCATGAAATCTATCACCACAATCATGATAACGAACAATTAATTCTATTACTCCAAAATGACCTTAACTTGCCTCTTTATGGTCTGTCCCTCTCCCACCCCTAACTCCTCACAACCACTGATCTATTTTTTGTCCCTACAGTTATTCCTTTTCCAGAATGTCATATAGGTGGAATCATGCAATATGTAACTTTTGGGATCTGACTTTTGTCACTTGGCAAAATGCATTTAAGATTCATCCATGTTGTGTGAAGCAGTAGCTTGTTCTTTTTTATTGCCAAGTAGTGTTTCACTCTATGGAGGTACCATGGTTTATCCATTTGCCAGTTAAAGAACATTAGGGTTGTTCCAGTTTCTGATAATCACAAATAAAGCTGCTCTAAACACTTATGTACAGGTTTTTATACGAACATGAGTTCCCACTTTTCTTGAGCATAGCAGAGTGGGGTTGTAGAGTCATATAGTAGATGTATATTTAACTTTATAAGAAAATGCCAAACTATTTTCCAAATGGCTGTACCATTTGTATTTCCATCGACAATGAATGAAAATTCCAGTCGCTCCACAACTGCACCAGCGCTTGGTATTATCAATCGTATTTATTTATTTATTTGCTATTCTAATAGATTTGTAGTGGTATCTCTATTATAGTTTTAATGTAACACTTCCCTAATGACTAATGATGTTTAACATCTTTTCATTTGCTTATTTTTCATTCCTATATCTTCTTTGGAGAAGTGCTTGTTCCAATCTTTTGTCCATTTTTTTTAATGAGTGTTTGTTTTCTTCTTGTTGAGTTTTGAGCTATTTTTATATATTGTGGATATAAGTCCTTAGTCAAAAATATGATTTGAAAATATTTTCTTCCCATCTGTGGCCTGTATTTTTATTCTATTAATATCACTGTCATTTTCCGAGCAAAGTTTTAAATTTTGATAATATTTAATTTATCTTTTTTCTTTTATCAATCATGCATTTGGTGTTTCATCTAAAAACTCTGCCTAACCAAGGTCACAAAGACTTTCTCCTATGCTTTCTTCTAGACGTTTTATAGTTTTATGTATGATCCATATGTAAAATAATCCATATAATCCATTTAAAGTTAATTTTGAGTAAATTTTTATGTAAGTTGGGAGGTTTAGGTTGAGATTCATTTTTTTGCCTATGTTTGTCCAATTGTTCCAGCACCACTGTTGAAAAGACTAACCTTCGAGTGGTCTTTTTCCTTCAGTCAAGGAAAAAGACCGAGTTCCACAATGGGTTGAAATTGTGGGAACTGAAAAAAGCACATGGAGGGTGGGGGATCAGAGAGATGGTCCATGGACCAAATAATTCACCAGCAGCTCAAAACCAGATGT
The DNA here is from genome assembly GCA_963574885.1 of Lepilemur ruficaudatus. Lineage (NCBI taxonomy): Eukaryota > Metazoa > Chordata > Mammalia > Primates > Lepilemuridae > Lepilemur > Lepilemur ruficaudatus. The sequence goes on from CAUYRT010042089.1 coordinate 40,293, forward strand.
TGTCAAGAGAATGTTAAGTCACCCAGAAAATCATGGAAATCTAAGGGAGCTTTGCACTTTCCACAAGTCATTAGAGTGGGGAGAGGGTTGTTGAGCCAACCTCAGGCAGGTCTTCTGGGGAAGAGTGAGCCTAGCTGAAGTCCCAGTGCCCCAGCAGTGAGGTGCACCCCTATCCCAGGGCTCGGGCCCCTCAGAGTGAGGGGTGAGGTGGAGGCTTCAGCCTGGGCTAGAAGCCAGGGTGACTCATCGGCCCAGGGTGAGCATCTGTCGGGGAAAGTTGTTTGTTTGCTCTCACAGTGAACCCCGATGCAATAACAGCACCAAGGTGTTCCCGTGCTTTGACTGTTCTCTCCCTGGGTTCTTAATGGAGATTGACAGAATCTGGAGTCCCAGGTAATTCTATTGTCAGTTTCAGCAGCCTCCTGCACCTCATTAGACAAAAGCAGAGGGAAATGAGCAAAGAAGAAACATCAACCCCAGAGCAGGTTGGGGGGGGGCCTGTTAGAGTAAGCAGCTTTCAGGAGATGACAAGGTAGTGAGAAAATTATCTGGGCCTTCCAGCCAGCCGCTTTAGGGCCTAGGTGGGAAACTGAGATGTCTGAGTCGCAGCTCTGCAGAGCTCAGAGCGGAGCTGGTGTGAACTGCCTGGTTTCAGCTGCAGGACCTCTTCTTTGCCAGGCAGTATGAGGGGACGCAGACTGTGTTTAGGACCCTTCAGCCTTCGGTTCAGAGGCTCCTCCCGGTGCTGGGGCCTAACAGGAGAGGTGGCTCTGGGCGGCTTGGGTTTGAGTGGCAAGTGGATACAGTGTCAGGGGTTAAGGCCTTATTTGATTTATCTAGACCTTGAGGATTTCACTCATGATGGATAAATTACAACAGACCATGGGAGACAGAATCATGGGCCTATAAGAAGACAGGAATCAATCATTGTCTCACACTAGTAACCTGTCCCCAGCCCCGGCCAGAAGCACCCAAATTTCCATAGATATACACATAACACACCTATCTTAGTTCATTCAGGCTGCTGTAACAAAAATATTTTGAATTGGGTAATATATAAACAACAGAAATTTAGTTCTCACAGCTCTAGAGCCTGGGAAGTCCACGATCAAGGTGCCAACAGATTTGGTGTCTGGCGAGGGCTTGTTCTCTGCTTCAAAGGTGGTGGCTTCTTGCTGTGTCCTCAGACTGTGGAAGGGACAAGGCAGCTTTTTTCAGCCTCTTTTATAAGGACACTAGTCCCATTCATGACAGCAGAGCCCTCATAACTTAATCACTTTCCCAAAGGCCTCATCTCTTACTATGATCACACTGAGTATTAGGTTTCAACATATGAATTTTGGGGGGACATCAACTTTCAGACCATAGCAACACCCAACAGTTACATATACAAGCTCATGTGAAAATACATGTAACACTAACTCATCTACTCATACGTATTTTTAAACACACAGAGCACTAGACCAAACGTGTATGCCAATAACACATAGAGGCAACACACACAGGTTCATGCTAAAAGCACTCATCTACAGGGTTTTCGCCCATGGCTCATGGGATCAGCATCTTTGCTTTCTATTTACATCTTGGATCTCTACCGCTCACACACACATTCACACCCACCCACCATTCTCACAACACACAACACACACTCAAACACCATGCCACAAACACATTCATGTGGATACACGGGGCAGTCACTTTTGCCCAAACATACATGCCTCTTTTCTTTTTACCATGGATGAAAGCTCTTGATCAGACGTGGTCATCAGATGCCTGCCCATCCTCTGCATGTGTACACCTGTGTATCTCCCTCCAGCCGCTTGCAACCAGTGTCTATACGGACAAGCAGAGCAGAGAGTGTTTTCCACCTCCCTCTGGTCATTGACATGCAGCACCTGTTCTGTCTTTAGTTCTTTGCGCTCCGGCTCCGACTGGGTTGAATGCCAGAGTCTGCCTGGCATAGAGCCCGGAGAAGTAGCCCAGAAGCAATTGTCCTGTGGGAATGAAACTCCTCGAGCCCAGAATGGGTGCATGCCAACACAGGAAGGACCATCAAGGAAAGAGGCCTTTGTAGGTGACACCTACTCCTCACCACTGCTCACGAGAGCCACGAGATGAGTCAGCATATGGCATCCTCTTTGCACCTCTTCCTTTATTCTCAAAATTCTGGTCATTTTTGGTATTCAAGGCCTTTCCCAAGCTAGAAGAACAAGTGAGGCCTGCAAGAGGCACCAACTTAGAGCTTCCAGGGTCAGAGTCTGGGCTGCTGAATTTTCCCTCAGCCTTTGCTTGTGAAGGAGTGGGGATGCAGGTACTCAAGAACCCCACAACATGCCTGTTAAGTGAATATTACTGTCTGCATTTTATAGTCAGGGAATTTGAGGTTTTGAAAGGCCGAGTGGCTTGCCCAAGGTCACACAGCTAATAAATAGCTGGGGTAAGATTTGAACTCAGATCTCGGTTTCCCAAGCCCTTGCCTTTCTCACTCTACCAAGCTTGCATTTCTCACCACCGTGGAATGCAAATTCTACCTATATATCTGTTGTCTAAGCTTACACCCCCTTTTCTGTCTATGTCCATCTCTCAGTTTTAAACTGTTAAGCCAGGCTGTAAATGGTTCATCAGATTCATTTCACAGTGTTCAGCATCCTTCCAGGAATATATATATAATAGACTACTTTAAAAAAAAAAAAAGTAATGGTTCCATGAATTTCACATTGTCTGACGTCAAGAGACCAAGTTCTAGGTCAGTCCTTAGAAAAGAACAAACTGCAAAGGGACCGGTCTGAAGGAAAAACAATTGTTTTTCACTACAGCACACTTCTGTGACCAGATGCATGGGGACTTTTCCTCCCCCACTAAGCAATTCTCCAGTGGACACCAGCTGGATGTCCCATAATTCAATTCCATTCTGACACTATCTACCTGGAGATGGTGTCAGACCCCACAGGTTGAGGGCTCAGTCCCACAAGACTGTTCCCCCTTTAGTCACCTAGGGGTGACTAGGTTGTGACCTGCAAGGCCTAGGTTGTGACTTGGTTGTGACCGCAAGGCCTAGGTTGTGACCTGTGCTTCTGACCAACCCGCTATAAATTGGGCATTCACATGACACCCTCCTTGGGTTCAGTTAATTTGCTAGAGCAGCTCACAGAACTCAGGAAACACGTACATTTCCTGGATTATTGTGAAGCTTCTGTGCTCTCCTGGTGCACCACCCTCCAGGCACCCGTGTGCTCAGCAATCTGGGAGCTCTCTGGATTCAGTTATTTTGGGCTTTTATGGAGGCTTCATTATATAGACATGTTTCATTACATCATCAGCCATTAGGTCTACTCAACCTTCAGCCCCCTTCCCTTTCCAAAGGTTCTCATCTGGGTTTGCTGTTCTTGGTGACCAGCCCCAATCCTGAAGCTATCTAGGGGCCCCCAGCCACCAGTTCTCTCATTAGCATACAGGAGATACTCTTATCACACCAGAGATTCTGAAGGTTTTAGGAGCTGCGTGCCAGGAACCAGGGGCAGAAACCAAATATGTACTTTTTATTGTATCAGACTATCACACCTGGGTTTGAATCAACACCATCACGTATTAGCAATGTCATTTTGCTCTTATCATTTCCTCTTCTTGGCCTCAGTTTCTACATCTGTAAAATGGAGTTTGGGATGTGAGGACCTCTTGGGTTGCTTCCAAACATGACTTTCCAAAAGTCTACTCCATTACATGCCACCGAATGGAAGTGATGCTCTAAAATTATTTCATGTGCTTATGAAGTGGACCACTCCCAGAACGCTGCTACCTCCCGTCTCCTTGTACACATCTCTGTCGGTCTGCTCCTGAAGGAGAACAAAAAGTTAAGATGCAAAGTCTCCTCGTTAGAGAATGAAGACACTCTTTGACAGCTTGCCTGACCAGACAGCTGTCCCAGCTTCCCAAAGCTATAGTCAGTCACTTCACCCATGTGCCAAACACTTCATGTGCTGCACGCACCCCATGCTCTTAATGAGTCTGTGTCAGCCCAGGGAGATGACTGAAGGGCTGTGAGAAGAGGGCTGCCGAGGGACGAGACGAGCTGAGGATGTGGGTGGTCAGACTCTTCTGCACTGACGAAGCCCCCAGACACCTGTTGACAGGATGGAGGGAGACAGGTTCTCACTGATAGGAAGACAGCAGCAATGCAGGTCCTCCTTATGTGTCCATTTCCTGTCACCAGCTGGTTTTTTGTAAAATAGCACCACTAACCTGGAAAGACCTAGTCTAGGAGAAGGAGTCAACATACTAGACCTGGCTCTGAGGCACTGGTTGACTGTAGGTAAATCCTCATGTCCCCGAGCCTTGGTGTCCCCATTTTCATGCAACCAGATTCTTTCAGACCTCACCATTCTGGAGGTGTAACCAAAGAATGGGGATCACAGTAATGTTGCACACGTCAAGGCTCTGGGGCTCCCCAGGAAAATTTCTGGAGCCTTGGTCTCCAAATACTCCTCTTCTGGTTCAAACGTTTCTCAGAACAAAAATCCATTCTTCCTCTGCTACTCTCCATAATGTCTACCTTCTATCCTGTCATTCTCCTCTCACTTGCTTACTCTCCCCCTTGTGAATCTCCTGTAAACGGAAGCCATGGTCCCAGCAGTGTGCTAAAATTTTTAACAGCCAGCTTTGAGGTGGGGGAAATGCCTGCCTTGTAGGGTTTGCCAATTGCCAAGGTGTAAATACTCCCACCATGACTAATTTCAAGATACTAAATATGACACTGTTGAATGCAGAGCCAGGAAGAGAGTCACAGTAGCACACCATTATGTCGTATAATATTTTCACACCATGGATAGAATAGACATAAATAACCTCAGAACGTAAATAATAATGAATTATAGTCAAAGAATTAGGTAGTGATGAAATTTGAGTATTTATTGCCTTTTCTTTTAATATAATTTGTTGAATTTTAAGTTTATGTAATTGACTTTTAATAATGGTGTGTTTAACAACTGGCTCACTAAGTTCCTGAAAAATGTCTGGTCCTCTCCTTCAGACCTTTTCAGACAAGACTGTACACCCCCAGATTTGCAGATTGGAAGGAGCACATAGCTAAGGCCCTTGCCGCAGGAAGCCTTGTGGGTAAAACAGGGGCATTTATTTCTGCACTCCTCCCTTTCTTAACTTGAGTTTCTGTTTCTATTATAGAAGACATTTCTTCCAGATTCTCCCTCCTTTGTAAGGATGGTATTGAGAGAAATGAAAGCAGGGCAGTAGTAACACCTTGCATCTTAGGGAATCTTCCAGTTTACTAAGCCCAACACTCATTAATTCTCATAGCAATTCTGTGAAGTGAAGTAGGTGGACCGTTTCACACCAGGTTGGAAAACTTTTCCTGTACAAAAGTAGAGAGTGAATATTTTAGGCTTTGCAGGCCATTCCGTCTCTGCAGCAGCTACCTGGCTTTGCTCTTGTAGGTTGAAAGCTGCCATGGACGAGACAAATGAGCATGGCTGTTTTCCAAGAAACTTTTCCTGGACGCTGAAATTTGAATTATATATAATTTTCACATCTCACAACATGTTACTCTTCCTTTGATTTTTTTCAACCATTTAAAAATATAAAAACCATTAACTCACATGCCATAAAAAAAGTAAGCCCTAGGCAAAATTTGGCCTGCAGGCGATGGTTTAGGGTCCTTAACAAAAGAAGAAATTAAGCTTCAAGAGAACAATGACTTGTGCAAGTTGATATTGCCAAGTTGAATTGGCAGATTGGGCTTGGTTGCCACTAAACCAACCTGCCACTGAGAGGCACCATACCTGCTCTGCAACACACCTTCAGGGACCTGCAGGCTTCTCCACTGTGGGATCTTCTGTAATCCACCAGATGTTCCGGGTCACCTTCCCTCACTGCCCATTCCTGTCTCTTTAACCGTGGTGGCCTTCCCGTGCATCCAAGTCAAACAGAAAAGGCTTTTCGACATGTCTAGTTACAAGCAAGTTGCACCACTGCTCTCCATCCCGGAAAGCAGAAAATAAAAAGCTCGTTGTCTTTACGACTGTTGACTTTATGATTCTGTCCTATTTCCTCCCAGGTATCCTGAATTTCCACAAAGCAGGGACTGCCTGTTTGTCATTCTGCATCTTTAAGTGTCTAGTCCAGGACTTTCTGGCAGGAGACTTGGGAAAGGACGTGTGACTGATGATTAAGCTTCCCTCCAGCCAGGGTGACGTGCTACAGGAGGTGGCTGTGACTATCACCTGTGGGACTTACTTCCCCCAATATGCTAGTCTGAACAATGTAAACATTCAGAAGAGTTTAAAGAATCACACAGTGAACACCCACATACCCACAGTCTGGATTCTGTAGCTAACGTTTGCTATCGTTGCTTTATCCTATATCCATCTCTCATATCCATTCACCAGGCTTTTTTTATGTTTTGACACATTTCAAAGTAAGTTGCAGACATTAGCACACTTAACCTCTAAATATTGCAGCATCATATCATTAACTAGAGTTCAATACTTGTTCGTGTTTCTTATTTGTTTGTTTTTTGACCTGATGTAGATTTGAAAGACTCTGGAGGCTGCTTCCAGTGTATAGCTCCCCACTCTGCTGACCTCTTAAGACTTTCCTTGGGCATGTCTTTCCTTATAGCCTTCCCAAGGCTTTGACAATGCAGATACCTTTGTGGAGGTCACTCTTTAACTCCAGCCAGTGGTGGCTGCAATAGGCAAATAGCCTTTGGTCAGGCCTGGGTTTGAATCCCTCCCCACTCGATCACGAATAGTTGTATGTCTTTAGGTAAATTTTCTGTTTTTGTTTTTTTAATTTCTCCAAGCCTTTTCACATGTAAAATGTAGCTGATAATAACTAATTTGAGATAACAATAGTGAGGACTACAAATAGAGAGGTCTAAAAATTGTGAGTTACCTGTAAATGGTAGGGGGGTAGGATAACTAGATTAAGAAATTAACTGTGTCTGTTTTCCTGACTGTAGGCTTGTCACAGAAGGATGAGAGCTATTTCCCACTTCACCCCAACTC